>SEYY01017069.1:0-31467 GCA_009176605.1 Armadillidium nasatum
TATATATTATATATATATATATATATATATATATATATATATATATATATATATATATATATATATATATATATATATATATATATATATATATATATATATATATATATATCGTAGATGAGTACTCATCGAAGAAAGCCGATTCAAAATGATGCAACTCTTGAGGCTCTTTTGTGTGAAATCCCTTCTGATTTTGAAGAGGAAACGGACCAAGAAAGTGACTCTGAGGATGAGAGCTGTTCAAAGGATCCGTTATCTAAAGCTTTAGGTGAGGAATCTGTTGAAGAATATGATCCTATTCAGCAAAACGAAAAATCCAGGTGCATTATTATTCTTAATAGCAGTGATGAACAAAATACTTCTTCAGGCCAACAAAATCAAATAAATGAAACTGAAGACGAAACATTCAGAAAAGTAAAACGTAAATGGAAGAAAAAGGAGGAGGCTTCAAAAGTAAGTGACTTTTCAATTCATCAGGGTCATATAGAGGCTCATTTTACGAACTGTAAAACCGCTACAGATTTCTTCTTGAAATTTTTTGACGAAGCACTGATAGAGCATATTTGCTTTCAAAGCAATTTATATGCTACACAAAAAATTTTCAATTTAAATATATGTTTAGATGAAATGTACGTATTTATAGGAATAAATATATACATGGGATACGTAGTGATGCCATCGTATAAAAATTATTGGTCAACTTCAGAAGATTTGAAAAATCAATTTGTTTCTAGTCACATGACAAGGGATAGGTTTTCAAATATTTTAGGATACCTGCATGTAAATGACAACTCTAAAATCAAAGATCACCGTGGGGAAAAATTGTATAAAATTTCCCCATTACTGTTAATGTTAAATGAAAAATTTAAAAATTTATATTCTCCAAAGAGAGAACTTTGTGTTGATGAATCTATTATACTTTTCAAAGGCCGAAGTTCAATGAAACAGTATAACCCTATGAAACCAATAAAGCGTGGCTACAAAATATGGTGTTTAGGCGACTCTTCAGGCTATATCTCTAAATTTGAAATCTACACAGGCAAGAAAGATGGTGACGAGGATGATAATAAAAAGAGGTATGGATTAGGAGGAAGCGTTGTGTTAAGTCTTTCTAAAGATTACTTAGGTAAGGGTTATAAATTGTTTTTTGATAACTACTTTTCATCTATTCCATTGATGGAAAAACTGAAAGTCGAAAATACATATGCCTGTGGAACAATTCGGTCAACACGGAAAGATTTTCCTACCTTGGAAGTGGATTCCAATCTTGAAAGAGGTCAGTTTGATTACCGTTCCACAGATCAAGGGATCTCTGCTTATAAGTGGAAAGACTCAAAATCTGTTTATCTTGTATCAAACTATCATGGTATCGAAAAAACAACGGTGGCAAGGACAATCAGAGATGGAACAAAGATTGTTGTTCCATGTCCGCAAGTAGTTCAAGATTACAATAAATTCATGGGAGGTATAGATAAGCATGACATGCTTCGTGGTCTTTATGGAATTGATAGGAAAAGCAGGAAATGGTGGCACAGGTTGTTTTTTGGATTAATAGACATGGCAATTATTAATGCTTATGTAATTTACTGTGATGTTAATGCCAAGATTCCATTAATAGACTTTAGAAGGAACTTGGCAATGGGACTCGTTTCTAAAGGCATTGTAAAGCATCATTCAAACAAGAGGAGGAAAATTTCATATTCTGTACCTCACGATGTAAGATTAAGCAACAAAGGGACCCATTGGCCAATTTTCGTTGAAAGTAGGGGAAGATGCGAAGTATGTTCTGCAAATAAAATTCAGTCTCGCCCATATTCAATTTGCAGAGCTTGTAGAGTGCACCTATGCGTTAATAATGCCAAAAATTGTTTTCTTATATATCATGAAGAAAATTAATTTAATAACAATGTCCAAATTTTTTTTTTATGAAGAGGTTTATTTTTTATTTCAATGGTATCCCAATATAATATATATATATATATATATATATATATATATATATATATATATATATATATATATATATATATATATATATAATATATTAAATATATATATATATATATATATATATATATATCATAATTTTTTTTTTTTTTTTTTTTATTTTAATTTTTTTATTTTTGTAATTTTCATCATTTTTTATGACCCCTAGAGGACGGATGGTACTTCAAAGTACCACGTGCCCAATTTATACCCAGGGGGAAAAATTTTTTTTTTTTTTTTCAAAATGAGTTTAATACATCTATTTTGATTTGTATCAAATAAATTTTTATAAAAATTCAGGAGTTTTAATAATGCCAGACTGAAAGGGTTAAGACGCCGTTTTAAAACTTAAACTTTATAAATGTTATATAAATTCTTTAAGAAATTATTATTATATTCTAAACGTTTTAACACATTAAAAGTAATATATAACCTTTCTTATAAAATATTTATCTTGACTTAACAAAAGTGAAACTGAACTAAAAGTACCAAAAATTAAAATTTATCTAATCGCTTAAACTCCTAACTCAATCATTAAATAGTTAGAGATATTTATATACTTTTTAGGCTTTAATATATGTATATATATACCCAAAAAAATAAGTTTAACTAATAAAAACTAATCATTTAAAGACAAGCGAAAATTAACTATTTTTTATATTACCCAATCTTACGAAAAACTGTAAAAAGACGACTTATTCCTTTTAACAATATTTATAAAACATTTTGAAAAACTAAACCTAATTTAAAAATCCTTTACACACTCCGACGCTAGAATTTAGGCTCGTTTCTAGAGAAATGTTTAGATTTTAAAACAAAAACTTTATATCTTAAATCTAATAAAAAAAATATTTCCCCCCCCCAAAAAAAATTTTCCTAAGTCATTTCCTTAATTAAACTTCATCTCTCTCTGAATCTGTCAAAGTAAAACTACATTAAAAAAAAATTATAACAAAATACTCTATTTCTCTTTTACTATTTACATACTTCGGTGTCCTTCCAAAAAAAAACATTATTAAAGGAATGATAACATACATAAAAAAAAAATATATTTTATTTTATCCTACCCCAACAAAAGAATATCTATCTATAACTTTCGTTTATTTCTATACCAATATACATATTTTTTCAATATATGCCAAAGGAACTATTATATAGGTATACTACTAATGGTTTGTCAAACTTAACAAATGTTCATTATATTATTCTTTCTGAACTCTATGATTTTTCATCTTAAAAAAAAAAAAATAAAAAAAAGGAAAGAGAAAAATATTTATTTATTCTTATTATATAAAGTTGTCAAAAGTAAAAAGGAGGAATAAAACTTTATTATATCGTAACATCATCACTTAAAAATAAATCTTCTAGTAACAACTGAGTATCAGTTACTAATGGTAAAATTGTTTGTGCAATATTACCCTTGGGAGCAGAGTTTGAAACTGAGGACATAGACAAATTAGAAAATGAAGAAGAAGAAGATGTAGAAGAATGAGATGATGATGAACACCAATAAATAGAAAAAACTACAACTTTTCCTTTTAGTCTTCTCTCCACTTGTCTTTTGACACGAAAATTTTGACCTGGGATATTCGAGGATTGTCTTTGAGGGAATGTTTTTGAACAGTATAAAAAATGATTCTTCTTAACTCCGACTAGTGATTCAAGGAAATTTATTGGAGTTTGCCTTTTAAATATTCCCTTAAGATACTTCTATAAAACGGGTGGCTAATGTAAATCATAATATATATATATATATATATATATATATATATATATATATATATATATATATATATATATATATATATATATATATATATATATATATATATATATATATATATATATATATATATATATATATATATTGGGTATTTAAGATAATTAAAGAGGTAAAGTTGGTCCTTGTTCTATTGTTAATTAATACCAGTAAGGTATATAACTGCACTCTTCAAATATTATATAATTTACACAATTTTAATGTTTTCGTAACAAGATTTTTGCAACTACCTGTAATTTTACTAAATACTTAATAAAGAAAAATTGAAACAATTCTAAAAACTATGATTAAATGGAAAACTGTAATGAGAATTTCGAGAAAAAAAAACTTTTGCTCACTAATACATATTCTATAAATAACCCTGTGAAAAATATAGTTAAAACGAGTTTAAATTTTAACGTGTGGCAAGTCTGCGAATAGTACGAATGAGGCGTTTTCAATTCTTAAATTTAAATTATTTAGTTAATGGAAATTTTTATGAACGGGTTCCTTTATCTTCAAGTATTTTTTATATAAAATAAAATATTCAAATATAAAGACTTTAAATTGTAAATTATAGAATTATAACTATTATTGTTTGAAATAATTACTTTTACCGTTGTCGTAGCTACGTATTTTTAGAATATATTAATGTATAATAGTACTTTGACAACTCTTTTCTTTTCAGATATTGCGTTGTGATTTTCAAATTTTAATGATCGTATTTTATTTCAGAGTTGTATGTGTTCAGATAATGTTCTAATGCTATTCTAATTATATTCAACTCTGGACCGGCTTAAAGAGCTTTCGAAGACTTACTCTTTTCTTTTATGTTTATAAATAAATTATATACAGGCTTTATTTATCTTTGGTTTTATTTTAACTTAACCCTTTATTTATAAATTTATGAACCATGTATTTTCATAAATAGTATTCAATATCATAAAATATCAATCAATGCAATTACTTGTTTAAACTATCAAACAAAAATCCCAAACGATTACGTACTACCTATAGAAACACAATACTTCTTAAAGGTTACGTCAAATTATCTTAAATGTCAACTAAATAAATCGCAAAAATAATTCTAAGTGTTTACTCAATGGAGAACGATTGTTATCTCATAAAAGTTTGGTAAGTATGAGTTATCTTAATCTAATCACCAAAAGATTCGAGAAATTCAAGTTGACTAAATATTATACGTTTAAATGATCTCGTAAATATTTTTTGTGTATGAAAAAATCGTAACTCAAAATCAAAATAGTCGATTAATCCAAAGGTTTAAACAATATCAGAAGTAAACTATTGTAAAATCCTTTACGAATTATAAAAGCCTGAAATCCAAATCAAAATGGTCGGGAAAATTCGAAAATTCCTTCGTAGTAGGACAAGAATCGACTTAACTCTTATTCAAAAATATTCATGAATTACTGATTAATATACAAGATATTGTCAATCATATAACAATCATAGCCGAAAACAAACAAAATACTCTAAATAGACAAATTATTAAAGAAACAATAACCAAATTATCGCAATTTATTTAACATAAATTATCCATTGCTTATTTACAGATGTAATTAATAAATTTGAACAAATTATAAACTTGAATGTTTTCTATTAAAATTCTCGAACAGTTTTTTATTTATTCTTCAAATACAGATTAATTTCCAACTAATTCTTAATCTTTTAAATGTAAATATCAAAGTACAGTATGGACTTCGTTTTTTTATTTATTATCTCTTTTGAGAGTGCCTCACTTTATTCAGAAATTACTAGTATTAATTTTATTTTCTAAGTTATAATAACATACAGCGTGTGCTTCAGTTATTTACTGTAATAGTATACAGCGTATGCTTCAACTATTTCTTTCGATAACGTACAGCGTGTGCTTCAGTTATATAGTGCAATAATATACAGTGTATGTTTCAGCTATTTCTTTCTATAACGTACAGCGTATGCTTCAGTTATTCTATTTAATATATATCGATTATTTTGCTAAATTACTACTGTTATAATATAAATAACTTAGTGATAAGAACTGCACTTAAATCAATACGCATTATATATATATATATATATATATATATATATATATATATATATATATATATATATAATATATATATATATATATATATATATATATATATATTATATATAGTTTTCAATATTTACTAGTTTTCTTAATTTATATTTACCGATGTTAATTAATGTTTTTCTTTATACGCAATTATACAATCTTTTTCTTTTTTGTTATTAAGTTTAAGCAATCAGAAAGTGACTTTCTAATGTCGAGTCTGAACACAGAATGAAAAACTGCTTCGATTGCCTCTGATCCTAAATTTGGCAACCACCAATAGGTGCTATTTTGATTCTTAAGCTGGTACTATAATTAGATTTCGTATCATTTTCCCTCGTCGATAGTACAAATTCCCTGTTTTCCCACGGCCTTCTAGCAACACTTCTAGATTATTCCTTTTGTTTACATTTTCCAAAATTTCAGCCGCCATTTGCCTTTTATTTCCTTTTTGTATTTCTTTATTATTTATTTTCATTACTTTTAAAAGCGTTTTTTCTTTTTATAGTTCTTTCTTCATATTCTCGAACAATTAAGCTGTATAGATTATTTTCTCAATGTAAGATATTTTTTTTGGTTTCTTTATATGATTTCCTAATTTGCGACCTATTTTAGGTTTACCTTAGGGTTGATCTGCCATTTTTTCATTGTACTGTTCTTAAACTTAATTCCACTTTTTAAAGCAAATAGTATTTGGTGGGCTTTTTTATTTATGATACTAACAAAATTTATTTAATTTCCTTATTTCTTAATTAATTTAACATAAAAATACCATCACCACTTAAAATTAAGGTAGGGCCCTACAACACCCCCTTCACAAAGACATTCATTGGGTGGGTAGGATTTTGACAACTTTTTGATTTATACATACTTAGTAATCTTTTATAATACTTTTCCGTTTCAATAACAATCTTTCTTCCTGAGGAAAATCGGGATACATGATCAAATTGTGGTCTTGAGATCTGATTTTGCCTGTTTTATATCTTATGGCGAAGATCCTCAGCAGTCATATTTCTTCTTCTTTGTAAAATTCCTGAAGGACCTGCCCGAAACTGAGATCGCGGTTCATTGGATAATTTGTAGTTTTGGTATGGTTTAGACCGATCTTGTTTGGTTCCTCTCCATCCTGATTTTCGAGGCTGTGTTCTTTTTGTAATTTCTCTTTCACTTCTATCTCTCTGAGGGTTTCCTATGTCTTTTTTCCTGTAAGATTTTCCAGGCATTCTGCTTAAATAATCATGATGATGTTTTAAGAGTTTCATTCTGCTTAAATAATCATGATGATGTTTTAAGAGTTTCCACACTTTCCTCGAGGTAGCTTCGGAAAAATGAAGACCATCTCTGGTCGGTCCTTGAAAAGATCTGACTCCACCATTATGCAACTTTTTCCTCTGATGTTCATTTAGATTTTCCATTCGTGTTAAGGACACTGGTCGTGGTGTCAATTCTTCATCCCAACCTTTGAAAAATTCATCTATCAATTTCTTCATTTGTTTGATTAATTTAACATAAAAATACCGTCACCACTTAAAATTAAGGTAGGGCCCTACAACACCGTGATTAAAAAATATGTGAAAATGCAGCGTTGTTAGAGTTAACTTAATATATGTACTGTTAATAGTGTATTAATATTTTCTTTGTTATAATTCAGTAAAGACTATGTTCAAGTTCAATTATGTAGACTACTCATGTAAAGACTTGTAGTCTTATTCTGTCGATTCTATCGTGTATTTTAGCACGAACTGTATTATGTGATATTCTTACCTAGGCCTTTATTTACATGTATAACTTTATCTCTGTGTCCTTCCCTATGTAGTATTATCATTTATATTTATATTTCTGCAATCATGACAAATTTGCCAACAGGTTATGGACCCAGGCGTTTATATTTCGATGGCGATGTAGAAAAATATGAGCTGTGAGAAGTTAAATTCCTAGGACACTTTAGGCTGCAAAATTTGTTGAACGTGATAATTGATTCAACCGCTGATGTTGATAGCGATGATAATGCAAAAGTTTTTGCAGAGTTGGTATTAGTCCTAGATGATAGAAGTTTATCCCTTATAAGAGATGCTAAGGGTGATGGCAAGAAAGCCATGAAAATATTACATGATCACTATTTGGGTAGCAGTGAGCCTAGAGTTATAGCTTTATATACAGAGTTAACCTCATTGAAATTAGGCTGTGATGAAGATGTTACTGATTATATTTTAAGGGCAGAGACAGCGGCTACATTTTTGAAATCGGGTGGTGAAACTATTAAGTGACAGTTTTTTTTTTTTTAAGTTCACATCTCACGGGCATTGCCCTATTCGAGGAGAGGAACTTTCTAGGTAGTATATACCTAGAATCCCGAAGTGGGATCGAACCGGCGCCCTCAAGCACGTGAGTCAATCACCCTACCGTTCGAGCCACGGTAGACGGCAAGTTTACTTATAGCTATGGTTTTGAAAGGCCTACCTTCAGGGTACAGAACTCTTTTCGACGGTATTTATTCAGAAAGAGAAAGCCATGGTATTTAGTGAATTTAGCAAGTATCTCTAAAAAGTTTTGAAGAGAGAAAAGAGCCAACAGAAAAATATTAAGCCAGAAAAAAATGTTATGAAGATAAGAGATGGGAAGGTTTATGTAAAATGTTTTTCTTGTGAAAAGTAGGGCATAAGAAATTTGAATGTACAGAGAAACTCAATAATCATCAGATTACTAAGCAAGCTTATTAGAGGAAGAGTGGGACATATGGCAGTATTACAAAAGATGGTGTGGTTAATTGTAATTCAATCTCATAATATAGAATTTTGTAGAATAAATAATTTTGCTAAGATTGTAAAAGATAATAGGGATGAGTCATTTTTATGCATTTATAATTAATGAAACAGGTAATGTGGAACACACATCAAGTAATTTACTAGTAGATTCTGGAGCAACTTCATATATTATTTGTGATAAATCAAAATTTATCAGCTTTGAAGAAAACTTTGACCCCTCAAATCATTTTATTGAATTGGCCTATGGCAGTAAGATGAATAACGCTGCAATTGGTAGAGGCCATGCTAAAGTATCAATATGTGATGCTACTGGTAAATGTCATAATACTTTTATTGAAAAATGCTCTATGCGTACCCTCATATAAACAAAATATATTTTCAGTGCAGGCAGATGCGAAAAATGAAGTTTTTATAATTTTACACGAAAATTTCCTGAATTAGTAGCACCTGATGGTACAGTATTTAATATTAAGAAGGCAGGAGGTTTGTATTTCCTGAACAATATTGGTATTAAGAAAATGGGTTCTTAAGTGCAGGATTGGAATAAACGCAGTAAACGTCTGCTATTTATTTAAAAAAAAACTTTTTTAATGAATATATTTATTCTATCGTGATTTTAAGAATTTCCAATGAGAGATTTTACTTGATTATATATATATATTATATATATATATTTAATATAATATATATATATATATATATATATATATATATATTATATATATATATATATATATATATATATATGTAAATAAATTTTTTTATATATATATCCGACCTATTTTTAAGATTTGATTTTCTATATGTTAAATTTTAATATTGAGAGGAAGTCCAAAAAGTTTATTATGATATTTCTTTTTATGTAATTTATATTGTAATTTTGACATAGCTATCATTGTTATTATTATTATTATTATCATCATCTGGTAGAAGAGATAAACCCAGCGACTATAAAAGGGAGCGGATGCCAATCATCGAGAGAGTAGACACCAGCCTTTAGATCCCAGAGGATCTATTTCTCTTAACACGAGTTAAGAAGGGGCTTTTAGATCTTTGATCTAACCTTAACCTGAGTTAAGGGAGGAAAGTGATCCCAGAGGATCAACCGTTGGCCAGAGCCAATGACTGAGATTGACGATTCGTTAGTTTCGTTGAAGGAAGGTAGTCAAAACCTCCCTTTTAAAATCTCAGTTACTATATTCTTTCCTTAAGGCCTTATGAAGGACAGATCCCAGAGGATCTCTAGAGTTCCTTCACTCTTCTCTCGTGGATCCCCATTTACTTTAACCCCTGTGTAAATAATTAATATTAATATATAATTTGATTAACCTTAATGTATTACGTTAATTTATTTTCCCTTTATAGTCTATCCTTGCCTCCTTATGACCGCTCTCCATTTGCTATTGTAAATCTTATAAACCTTTTTTTTTGTATACTTTGTAAATAAATTATTGTTTAAAGTTGTTTGTTTTTGACCAAAGGAATTTCAGTCTCCCATTTATTTTCATTTTTATAAAATCGGTTTCTTCGTTGTTTTTGTCCCTTTCACCATCAATTTTAGAATATAACGGAGGACCCCTTTTTATATTGGTAGCTATGCGGTGGGACCTTAATCATTTTTTCGTTGGGATATATATATATAAGCTTTCACTGGGACATTTTTTTTATTAGATATTGATTTTCCCCTTATAATATTTCATCAGACTGAAAATTCTTTGGCCAAGCAAATTACTTATAGTTTAAACCTTACCAATAATCAGTATAATAATAAAAATATAAGTTATGACCCCATAATGTAAATAAACATTTATTCTAAAACATATTATCTTTACATTAGTCTACCTTTTTAAAAATATAAATTTATACGTTCTCTTTTAACAAATAAAAAAAAAAAAAAAAAAAATCTTTAGTAGAGTAAATATATATATACTTTGTGAAGCTCAAATAATTAAATAATTAATAATATAATCTATTATGTTTAGTTATGAATATTTTTAACATTTTTTCTCCTTAATAAATTAATAATAAATTTGCGTTCATTCAATAATGATTAGAGAAAAAGTTTATCAAATTAAGTTTATTATTGTATTATACCGTATTTGTGAACTCTTTGTTATTAGTTTTTTTTTTACTTTTTTGTTGTGTAAAATGTAAAATAAATAAAGAATTATATTAGAAAACAGACGTAGGAAGTGCAGGACAAGGTAGGGCTTTGAGATGAGAAAATTTTTTTAATGATAAAATAAAAGGAAGGGAAGGGAAAAAAGATTAATTGATATAGTAACATTTCTTTATAAATGTTAAGAGAAAGTAGAGAGATATTTTTTTATGGAATTATTGATATAATTATTTATTCATTTATTAAAAGATTTTATAAAGTTGCAACTATTATGAAAACGTAGGACGTCGTTTGTAGAGTTATTTTTGTGGGAAGTCTCGCGGGAACCATTGTGAGTTCAATCCTAACGTTAAATGAATTGTTATACCTTTGGGGACATTCATGTTAGACCGCCTTTGTGACTATTTGAGAATAAATATTTGTTCTCATTACTCAGAGACTAAATTGAGTGTGCATACAATTGGTTATGCAGAAGTATTAAAAAAATCTCCAGAAAATTTGGAATTAAATTTTCTGAGAAGTTTGATTTGATATTATATTATTTTTGTCATATTATTTATATTATATATTTTTCTTTATATATGAGAATGTATAATCTATCGTTATTCCTTTCCTTTTATTCAGGTAAATAAAAAATTAAGATTTAAATTGATAAAGAATATATATAGAATGTCTTCATCTATAAATTACATCAATGACAAAAGTAACGATTATGGATTCTTTTATCCAGATAATTTCTTTAGATTGTTTCTAAAACACATTAAACAAAATAATAATAATTGGTTAGTCAATGTCAAAATGTTAGTTAATCGAGAAGTTAAAAGAATTTTAGGTGGAAACATTCCCGCCAGTTTTTTCATCGGGAAGGAAATTCATCTCTCTCTAATTAATCTAAATCATAGCAATGCCACAAGTATGAGATTAATTGATGTTTTAGATAATCTCTATAAAATCTTTAGAAAAAATAAACGTAAATATGTAATAGTTCTTGAAAACAGCGATCACTCAACCAAAACAACGAGAAAAAATTTAGTATTCTCAGAACTAGAGAAGAATGTCAGATGTCAAGAATGGTGGAGATTCATTTTCATTGATCAGGGACCAAAAGAAAAATTCAAGACTAAAAAACAAATAAAGGGAAATCATAGTTCAGTAAAGGAAAATTCATCAAACAAGAAGAAAGAAAATTGGAGGAATAAAGTTATCTCACAGAGAAAGGAAAGAAAAGAGATGATTAAAAACAGTAAAGTAGTTACTGAGCCTACCTCAAGAACTAAAAATATTAGTAAGGAATTAATGAGTGATATTGTGTTTCGTAGTATAGAACTTCCTAAACTCCTTGAAAGTTTAGAAGTCTCCTCACCAATTTCACTAATTGTCTCCCCTCAACTTTCCCGTTCTTCTTCTTTCTCTTCATTTTCTTCTCCTCATCCTCTCTCTTCTTCATCATATTCTTCTTCTTCTTCTTCTTCTTCTTCTTCTTCTGTTTCTTCTTTTGAGCCATCTCCTTTTGCTAAACCACTTTATACATTGGAAGAGGCTAGAATTTTGTTATTAAAAGACTTAAATAAAAATTAAAAAGGTAAAATTAATAAATTGATTTATAAATGTATAATAACAGAGTTCTATTTTTTTTTTGTGACGTAAAAAAAAAAAAAAAAAAAAATTTATTTGTTTATTTTTTTTATATTTTTTAGGAAACTCATCTCTTAAAAATAGATCGAATTTAGGCATGGAGAAATGTAAAATAATTTTTTTTATATATATATCCGACCTATTTTTAAGATTTGATTTTCTATATGTTAAATTTTAATATTGAGAGGAAGTCCAAAAAGTTTATTATGATATTTCTTTTTATGTAATTTATATTGTAATTTTGACATAGCTATCATTGTTATTATTATTATTATTATCATCATCTGGTAGAAGAGATAAACCCAGCGACTATAAAAGGGAGCGGATGCCAATCATCGAGAGAGTATACACCAGCCTTTAGATCCCAGAGGATCTATTTCTCTTAACACGATTAAGAAGGGGCTTTTAGATCTCTGATCTAACCTTAACCTGAGTTAAGGGAGGAAAGTGATCCCAGAGGATCAACCGTTGGCCAGAGCCAATGACTGAGATTGACGATTCGTTAGTTTCGTTGAAGGAAGGTAGTCAAAACCTCCCTTTTAAAATCTCAGTTACTATATTCTTTCCTTAAGGCCTTATGAAGGACAGATCCCAGAGGATCTCTAGAGTTCCTTCACTCTTCTCTCGTGGATCCCCATTTACTTTAACCCTTGTGTAAATAATTAATATTAATATATAATTTGATTAACCTTAATGTATTACGTTAATTTATTTTCCCTAAAATGTATAGTCTATCCTTGGCCTCCTTATGACCGCTCACCATTTGCTATTGTAAATCTTATAAACCTTTTTTTGTATACTTTGTAAATAAATTATTGTTTAAAGTTGTTTGTTTTTGACCAAAGGAATTTCAGTCTCCCATTTATTTTCATTTTTATAAAATCGGTTTCTTCGTTGTTTTTGTCCCTTTCACCATCAATTTTAGAATATAACGGAGGACCCCTTTTTATAATATATATATATATATATATATATATATATATATATATATATATATATATATATATATATATATATATATATATATATATATATATATATATATATATATATATATATATATATATATATATATATATATATATATTATTATATATATATTATATATATATATATATATATATATATATATATATATATATATATACCTTATAGTATAATGTATTTTTTAATACTACAAATGATAATCCACACATAAGCCCAATATTTATAAATATTTCATAATTTACGAAAAGTTTTATTTTTAATTCTAACTGGGTGTAAAATGCAAAGAAAGGTAGATGTTATATTGTGTTCTGAAAATCTTATACTCAGAGATGAGAGAGAATAAAGGTATGGCATAAATAGTGCAACTCTCATAAGAACTTGTCGATATTCTTAACTTTTTTAAAAATTCCTTTAATTAAAAACTAACTCAGCATTACTTTCCCTTTTATAGAATTTTTAAATATTTAAAATTTTTTTTCAATGTGACAATGAATCTCATACAAATTTATTACTTTAGTTTGAAGAATATTTGATTAGAAGGTCTAAATAAAAGAGACAAGGCTTAGGTGTAGATTGTTTCTGACCTTCGATATTTTTTATATCGATATTTTTTTACGTCGATATTTTATTTTAATCGACACTTTTATACCTAACGAATAAGTGTAATTTGTTCTTTTCATTTCAGATACCTTAAATTTAGGTTATGCTATAAACTATAAGTACATTAAAATTATTATTATTATTTAGGTTAAATTACGGCATCTTCGGTAGTTCAGGTTATGATAAGTCGAATTAGTTTCTGCTAGAAAAGTAAGTAATAATAATTGTGTGTATGTCTAGTGTAATAGTACCTCTGGCAACGTTCTTGTTTACGTTAGGCTTCTCCGATATTTTCGATTATCGATATTTTCGGACAATCGAAAGTCAGAAACAATCTACACCTTTACCAAGAGACAATCTACAAAACAGTCCTTTTAATATTTTAGAACATGCTAGCCAAGATTTCTACAGATATAGCCATTCATTTTCAGCCACAAATATCTTAAGTCAAGAATTGTACAAATCTAGCCATTCAAAAGGGGTAGGCATGGCCCTCCCCTACATTTTCAGCAACAATGTTTCTTAAGTTAAAAAAGACCATATATATATATATATATATATATATATATATATATATATATATATATATATATATATATATATATATTATATATATATATATATATATATATATATATATATATATATAATATATTTTTATTAAAAATTTTTAAATATATATATATATATATATATATATATATATATATATATATATAATATTATATATATTATATTATATATATATATATATATATATATATATATTAGATAATATGAAAGATAGAAGAGGAATTGAAAGGGAGAGGTGCAATGAGGGTGTCTGCTCTTGCATTGAATATGAGATTGGTTATGGTGGAAACCTATGTACCTATTGTGGTCATGTACCAGTTCTACATACGGAGTTGAAAAATGCTAAACCTTCAAATATTACTGAATATCCCAGACAAGAAAATAATTCATTGGAAGAGACGATTTTAAATGGTAAATTTTAAAATTAAGTTTTTTCATATTAAAAATAATTTTAATTATAAGAATTATTGTATAAATTAATTTTTTTAATTGTTAATTATTAATGTAATATGTAACAAGTTTTTGAAGTCAACTCTACTCATTTCTTTATTCCAACTTTAGAGCAACTCCAAATTTTACTGTCTAATATTTTGGTTATTTTTTAATTTCCACTTCATCTACTACTTGATTTATTTCTTTTTCATATATTTATAAAAACTATTTTCAAATGAACAAATATTTCATTATTTCAATATTTTTTTTTATTGTACTTGAACAGTATTATATATATATATATATATATATATATATATATATATATATATATATATATATATATATATATATATATATATATATATATATATATATATATATTATATATATATATATATATATATATATATATATATATATATATATATATATATATATATATATATATATATATATATATATATATATATATATATATATATATATATATATATAGATATATGAAAGATAGAAGAGGAATTGAAAGGGAGAGGTGCAATGAGGGTGTCTGCTCTTGCACTGAATATGAGATTGGTGATGGTGGAAACCTATGTACCTATTGTGGTCATGTACCAGTTCTACATACGGAGTTGAAAAATGCTAAACCTTCAAATATTACTGAATATCCCAGACAAGAAAATAATTCATTGGAAGAGACGATTTTAAATGGTAAATTTTAAAATTAAGTTTTTTCATATTAAAAATAATTTTAATTATAAGAATTATTGTATAAATTAATTTTTTTAATTGTTAATTATTAATGTAATATGTAACAAGTTTTTGAAGTCAACTCTACTCATTTCTTTATTCCAACTTTAGAGCAACTCCAAATTTTACTGTCTAATATTTTGGTTATTTTTTAATTTCCACTTCATCTACTACTTGATTTATTTCTTTTTCATATATTTATAAAAACTATTTTCAAATGAACAATATTTCATTATTTCAATATTTTTTTTATGTACTTGAACAGTATTATATATATTATATATTTATATATATATATATATATATATATATATATATATATATATATATATATATATATATATATATATATATATATATATATATATATATATATATATATATATATATATATATATATATATATATATATATATATATATAATATATATTATATATATATATATATATATATATATATATATATATATATTAGATAATATGAAAGATAGAAGAGGAATTGAAAGGGAGAGGTGCAATGAGGGTGTCTGCTCTTGCATTGAATATGAGATTGGTGATGGTGGAAGCCTATGTACCTATTGTGGTCATGTACCAGTTCTACATACGGAGTTGAAAATGCTTAAACCTTCAAATATTACTGAATATCCCAGACAAGAAAATAATTCATTGGAAGAGACGATTTTGAATGGTAAATTTTAAAATTAAGTTTTTTCATATTAAAAAATAATTTAATTATATTTAGAATTATTGTATAAATTAATTTTTTTAATTGTTAATTATTAATGTAATATGTAACAAGTTTTTGAAGTCAACTCTACTCATTTCTTTATTCCAACTTTAGAGCAACTCCAAATTTTACTGTCTAATATTTTGGTTATTTTTTAATTTCCACTTCATCTACTACTTGATTTATTTCTTTTTCATATATTTATAAAAACTATTTTCAAATGAACAAATATTTCATTATTTCAATATTTTTTTTAATTGTACTTGAACAGTATTATATATATATATATATATATATATATATATATATATATATATATATATATATATATATATATATATATATATATATATATATATATATATATATATATATATATATATATATAAGGAATAGTCAAAAAATTTTCCTATAGTTCACCCATTAAAATATATTTTGGTAGTTTTATGGTGGACTTTTTGCTTTATTGAATAGTCTGTAAAACTAGATTAATATCGATTAGAAGCCAATGCTGAGATTTCAAACCCAATTGTTATACAAGGAAATATTGGGCAAATTAGGGATAGTAACAAGCCACATGGACTTACTAGTATTAAGACTGCCCTTCAAGGTAAACAAAGGGCAGTAAAAAGCCATAATTGTAAATCAAGACTCTCCCAACCCATGTATAGGCATAGACTTGGCCAGAGGTGGAGAACATGTGGCCCACTGCAACATTGTTTCCTTCTAAAAGAATTCTACCAGCAATTACTACTAATACCTGTGGCGTGCTGTATGGATCAGCATTTCTGAGTATCTGTTTGTAACCTATATAAACCTAGATATAACCCATATGGATAAACCTACCCAATTTCAAGGCATAATTTCTAAGAGGGAGTAGAGCTTATAATATATTTTCATATTATTTATATTATAACATTTACATAATCCTTGAGTATATCCATTATTATTTACCATTTGTTTTATTTTAGGTAAAAAGAGAGAAACTTAAATAACTTTTAATTATAAAATTTAAATTATTTCATAAAATGGCACTTAATAAAGAAGTGAAAAGAACACAACATGTCGATATCATCCATCCCGATACCTTTTTTTAGACTTTTCTCAAAGCATTTAAAATCAAAGAACTCATGGATTGCTAATGTGGAAATGATGATTAATGGAGAGTTAAGAAGGATAATGGATGGAAGGATACACAAAAGATATATAACAGGAAAGGAAATACACATTTCATTCATTAACTTAGAAGAGAAAAACGCTGCTAGTATTAATATGGTTGATATTCTTTATAACTTACACAAGGTCTTTCAAGAATAATAAATATAAGTATGTCACTATTTTAGAGAATAGTGATCATACAACTAAGACCTTACGAAAGGACATAAATTTCTCTGATTTAGAAAAAAGTGTTAAAAACCAAACTTGGTGGAGACTAGTACTCTTCAATGAGGGTCTAAAGCAAAAGTTTGTAAAAACTAAAGGAGGAAATTCTACTCATGGTAAAGAAAATCAAATATATATATATATATATATATATATATTATATATATATATATATATATATATATATATATATATATATATATATAATATTTTGAGTATTACTTATTTTATTATATGAATGATTAAGGCAAATGATTAAAGTTTTTGCACTATTTTTATTACAAAGAGCGATTTAATTGATTAATACAAAATTTAGATTGGCTAATAGTTAAAGTGAGATCTACTTGAGTCCACCACTGTTCACAGAGCCCACGAGAGATCTGAGGGAAAATTTCATTCCGACATTCTCCCACTTCGTCTGATAACAGCGGGTAGATGTTAAGAGTTACCAAATGTTATTTTTATTTTTTTATATATATAACTTAATCCTATTTAAATCTATAACTAAGGGGCACACATATATATATATATATATATATATATATATATATATATATATATATATATATATATATATATATATATATATATATATATATATATATTACCAAAAACAGTAGTAATGGAGATACTTGTGCAAAGAGTTTCTTTTTTCATAAAGATTTTCTTTTTTTACCAAATAAAACTTTAAGTCTACATTACACAAGCACGCTATACAAAGCTTTTTAAAAAAAATGTCCATACTGTCCATTAAGTTTTGACACAAAAAAATTTAACGTACCACATTATCCCCCTCAAAAAATGGCCGAGAACTTACAGTATATTCACATTATAAATTTCCAACATGTACAAAATACAATTTTGAAATTTTTTCCATTTATAGTAAAAAAAGATGAAGTTAAAATATCTATTAAACCATAAATGAATTTAAACATGACCATTTTTATAGAAGGCCTATCACGAAAGACGAAATAGAAAATTTAGTTTATAAATTACAATGTAAAAACGCTACAGTTATCAAATGAATCGTGGTTTAAAGTAAGATAAAATTAATTCAGGGAATCTGACAGAAACACCATCAATTTCTATTAAGGAAAATAAAACACGAAGGCAATTAAAAAAAAAAAAAAAAAGAACTACACCATGACGATATACTCGTACTAAGTTATCTACGCCCTACGGGAAGAATTGAGGTTGAAAAAAAATATATAAAAAAAATGAAAGCGTTAATTTACAGAATAACTAAGTGTCCTTTTGTTTTTTTTGTTTTTTTGGCATACGAAGAACAATTGAAAATTTATAATCCACTTTCAAAGGAAAATAAATTATTTCTTTTTGTGGTTGCAACTGGTAGTCTAATTAAAATCATGCGAAGATAAAACGATTCTTTATTATACTGCAGTGACTAGAAATGAAAATTTAACTCGATTCCAATTGCTTCAATTGTGCAATCAAAGCACTGTTGATGAAATCACTCTCTTTTTCACTGATATTTTAAATATCAAATGTCACTTGTCAGCCTCAAATTATAACTATTGATAACAGTAAAGCTCTAATTGCAGCAGCCATTAGAGTTTTCAATGAAGATACAATAACAACATATATTAATAAAGCATATGAAGTGGAGGTAAATAAATCAGCTTCTCAATTAAAACAGTTGTACATTTATGTACAGCACATTTTATTAACCAGCTTATGAGACATTTCCCCCCCGAAAAAAATATTAAACACTTGGTGAAAAAAAGCTATATTATCAATAATCTACACAGATAATTTTACTGAACAAGAAAAATTTTTTAAAGCTCTAATTACAATTATGAGTTACAAATTTTGTTGTAAACCAGATGGCACACGATATATTTGAAAACACAAAGTTAGAAACAGAACAATCAAAAGACACTGAAAATGATTTTGTGAAAATTTATGAACCAATTTTTTGTGTAGATGGGAAACATTGTAAAAAATGAATCCTTATATTTCGCCAAATTTGATAAAATAAGAACAGATGTTGCACATAAAGCGAAGACAATGAAACACAAACGAAAAATATATTTTTTAATGAAGAATTTCGTTCAATATTTCATGAATTACTGCGTTCCAATTTGGCCTTTATGGTCAAATACGTTAGTTAGACAAATTTAAGTAATTTTAAGACCAGAAGAGAAAATAAGTTTGACAAATACAACAACTAAATCAACTTTTGCACATGAAAAACATTGTCTTCGAACAAAACAAATGCGTTAAAATAGCAGAATGTTAAAATATACGCAAAATACATGACAACAAGTAAAAGAATTTAACTTTGCATCAAAACATAAGTCAGCTAGAAAAAAAAAGGAAGAAAGAAAATTGGGAAACAAAGAAAAGTAATTACAACATGCCACAGAAATGTAATATAGACAACAATTTTTACATGCAAAAATAAAAAAGGAAAACATTGTATGCTTATATTCATCAATTTTAACGAAAAAGAAATCAGATGTTTTAACTCAGCATCAAAAATTAATTACTAATAATAATACACAAGATACTAAACTTATTAGACTTGATTCGCTTGAAAATTTAAATTTGTCATTTGAATCTGTGGAAGAAAACTGGAGAAAGAAATTGAAGAAAAGCGAATGGAAAACACAAATAATGAAATAACAATAGTGGCTCGCAGAACATTGAAAATAAATGAAATTCATGAAACAATAACTGAAGAAAAAAACACAATAATATATAATAAAAGAAAATGTAAGTGAAACCGAAAAGGGAATTTAGCTAAATTAAATACTGAGTTTTAAAAAGAAAAACAAATTTAAAAACACTTGACAACAAAACATGGATAGACGATGAAGCCATTCACAAAGCTATTGAAATGGTATTGCAGAAATTGAAAATGAGTAATAAAAGAACACCGACATAACAGGATGCATTCCTACTTACTACATGCAGTCACTTTTCAATTCTAAATTCGAAATGACATTATATAAAAAAATTTACTTTAGGACAATGTCCTAATGGTGATAATCAATGGATATACAAGCACACACGCAAAAAAAAAAAAAAAAAAAAAAAAAAAAAAAAAAAAAAAAAAAAAAAGGAAAACATTGTATGCTTATATTCATCACTTTTAAAACGAAAAAGAAATCAGACGTTTCAACTCGGCATCAAATTTTAAAATACCAAAAAATGTTAGTGAGGGTATTAAAAATTTAATTTATGAAATTCATGTTGCTAATGATTCACCTATAGAAATAACGAAATACAATTTTTCCAGTATTGATACACCTCAACAAAATAACGTATATGATTGCGGATTATGCGCTATCAATAATGCAAAAAGTGTTATGAATGTGTTATATCAAAATGAAAATAGTAAAACAGATCGTTTGAATTAAGTCAGGAATTGGAAAATTATGCTTTTAGTGATAAAAACGATTTCGTTCAAGCAAGTGCAAATGACATAACAAATGACAAACATGTGAAAATTTAACAAAAAAAAAAGAAGTTTACATTTGGTATTCACGAATCAAAATATTCTAATACAATCAAAACTACTGTTAACAATGACAAATGGAATCTGTGTAGGGTTGAAAATTGTTTGCATAGAGCTAACATTAAATCGAGACCAATTAAGATGGTACAATGCTTGTACTGTCGAAATTGGTTTAATAAAAAATGTTTTTTAAAAGCAAAATTCGAAAACTTAGCAACACATGATAATTTTTTGTGTAAAAAATATATTTCAAGAAAATATTAATATATATATATATATATATATATATATATATATATATATATATATATATATATATATATAATATATTATATATATATATATTATTATATATATATATGAAATTTATTTATTTTATTCAATCCTTCAAACTTCGAAGTAATTTTATGTATCGAACCTAAGTTTTTTTTCGCAGTCTCTCCGACTCACCTGGCAGAATTTTTCTACTTTTCTTTTTTTATTAATCTCATTAACTAAACTATATATATATATATATATATATATATATATATATATATTATATATATATATATATATATATATATTGTAAAGTTATTTTTATTAAAGAACTGTACTTTTTGTTTCCTCTTAAAAATGTACCGAAAGGTGATTTACACTTTAATTTTTATATTTTATTATGTTAATAATTTAGATTTTTATTTTATAGTTTAGTTTTAGTGAAATCAAATCGTAGATGATTTAAATTGTAAAGTAATAAATAGAATCGAAATAATACTAAAAGAGGAATAAAACATGTGAATTCTACCAGAGTAACAACTATTCCAGATGAGAAGAACATCAATATGAAGCTCTTAGCTATCTTGCAAGAGTAACCTTTAGCAATATGGCGAAGGTAAAAATCCATCTCATCAAAGTTCATTTCAGAAGATATAATATCATTCTTCAAAGATTAAATGAAAGACTCAGAATAATTAGAAGATCTTAGAAGAACAAATTACACAAACAAGATACTTAGATCTTATACAAAATTAGGACCATCTACATCGTTTCAGAAATATGAGGTTGGAATCCAGCGAACATCTCCAAGAGAATTTCGTCTCGACCACGATACCTAAAGATAGATTTATATTATTATATTATACAGAACTAATTTAAGATGCATTCAACTAATTTAGAAGAAATTATTAAAAGAAACTTACAAAAGAATGTTTATTTTTTATTTTCAATATATTATTATTATTATCATAAAATAATAAATATTTTAAATTGGTGGCAGCGGTGGGACGCAAACAACCTCTACAAGGATGCAAAACAACCTCTACAGAGACGTAAACAACCCTTAAAAAGATGCAGAAACAACAGATTGACAAGACAACTTCGTTTTGATTCAGAGATAAAATTTAAGACATCTTCATTCTTTTAGACAAATTTATATTCCAGCGAAATCCTGAAAGAGAAGTGGATAAAGAACTGTTATGTGTCAATCTTTATTATTGTATCATAGAGAAAGCGGAAAGAAATTTAGGTTGAGAAATTCGTCATGACGAAATTTTTAATGAGAAGATTATAAGGATCCTTAGTTATTTCATAGATAGCTTAAAAACCTAGTCTATGATGGGTTGACTCTACAGAAAATTTTTCGTGCGAACTTCGGTTCAGTGACTATGCCACCTTCGGGGGTACGTCATTCGAAACTGTCGGTAATATTTAGTATTACTGTGACTATGTTGTGTTGTTCGGCCGAACCCTTCCTCTTCAAGAGTCGGGTAGTTCTTTGATAAAAAAGACTATCAATGTTTGTCTAAGGCTCTTATTTTCAGAAAGTTTTGGTATTACAACCTAAGTTTAGTATTTTAAAGACTGATTACCGTTTATTATGATTGACTACATGTTTCTTATTTTCTTCTTTATTTCAGACTAAATACTTTAAATAATGAGTAAATTTCTGTATCCAGAGATATTGTTTACAAAATTTATAAAAATCTTTGAACGTGAAGGAATATCATGGCCGGTAAATTTACAAATGATCTTGGAAAATAAAATCATCCCAATCAAGAAACAAAAATTTGAAAAACTGAAAGAATTAATAGTTAAAAAAGAAGAGGAATCGCATCTTTTCTTTATTAATGCATACGCAACAATAGATCAAGTATACAAATGGAGAGATAACATATCTGTTTATGAAAACTTTCCAAAAGTCTAAATATAAATATAGAATGATTCTAGAAGATAATGATCATAAGAAATATAAATTGAGCGAAAGAACAAACGTAAGAAAATTAGAATTGTTTGTTAGGAAACTACGTTGGTGGAAAATCACATTCAAAAATACAGGACTCAAAAACAAAAAATACCTGCACAAGACGATAAATAAGAACAAAAATAGAAAAAGAAATAATAAAAGGTTATTTCAGAAGAAATAGAAGTAATAAGAATAAGTAGGATTTTTTTTTTGGTATAAAAATTTTAGGTACATTTTTGAGGGAGATATGTAAAGTTCATTTTTATTAAAGAACTGTACTTTTTGTTTCCTCTTAAAAATGTACCGAAAGGTGATTTCACACTTTTCAATTTTTATATTTTATTATGTAATAATTTTGATTTTTATTTTATAAAGTTTAGTTTTAGTGAAATCAAATCGTAGATGATTTAAATTGTAAAGTAATAAATAGAATCGAAATAATACTAAAAGAGGAATAAAACATGTGAATTCTACCAGAGTAACAACTATTCCAGATGAGAAGAACATCAATATGGAGCTCTTAGCTATCTTGCAAGAGTAACCTTTAGCTATATGGCGAAGGTAAAAATCCATCTCATCAAAGTTCATTTGAGAAGATATAATATCCATTCTTCAAAGATTAAAATGAAAGACTCACGAATAAATTAGAAGATCTTGAGAAGAACAAATTACAACAAACAAGAAGATACTTAGATCTTATACAAAATTAGGACGCATCTACATCGTTTCAGAAATATGAGGTTGGAATCCAGCGGAACTTTCTCCAAAGAGAATTTCGTCTCGACCACGATCACGCTACCTAAAGATTTACTTATATTATTATATTATATTACAGAACTAATTTAAGATGTATTTCAACATAAGTTTTAGAAGAATTATTAAAAGAAACTTACAACAAGATCGTTTTATTTATATGCATCAATCATGTTATTTTTTATCATAATAACAAGAATAAATATTATATATATATATATATATATATATATATATATATATATATATATATATATATATATATATATATATATATATATATATATATATATATATATATATATATATATATATATATATACGATATATAATTTAAAACTTATCTAAGGCAATTTTAATAACGAGAGAATAAACATTTCTGTCATATTAAAATATCTTTTCTCTTTTCTCATTTGCATCATTTAGTTACTCCTCCTAAATTTTAGCTTCTAGACGAAATTTATTAACGACGACTAATTATTTTTACGAATATAAATAAAATATATTCAAATAATAGTAAATTTTCTCTCTTTTAATTTTTGGATGCTTTAACATGAAAACCGAGTTATTTTCGTTATTTTCTTAATAAATCTAGTTATAATATCCAGTTTTAAATTAGTCTCCCTTACCCCAAAAATTAGAACTTTAATTACATTATTCAATCATTTTTAATTTTATTGAAATTGTTCTTGGTCATGACATAAAACTCATTAATAATTTCCACTTGATTTATTTTATAGAATTTGATATCGCGAGATAAATTTTCTTCTTTCCTTTCTTCGTCACCAAAATATTTTTCCATCCTTAAATTGAACTCACAGTATTTCAAAATAATTTTTAGACACTCAAACTACTTAGTTAATATTCCTTTTATGTTAAACCTTTCCACAACTATTCCTTCCTCTCTTATATTACATAAATATTATCAATAATTTCCTTTACTTTTGCATCCCGTATTTCTCCATTCTCTTTTTTGTAACTACATCAACTTATTTTATATCGTAGTTTTAATTCTTCTAATAATATATATATATATATATATATATATATATATATATATATATATATATATATATATATATATATATATATATATATTATATATATATATATATATATATATATATATATATATATATTGTGCTTAATTTCCTTTTAATTTCCTTTTTATATATAAATAATATTTAATTAAATATATATTAAAACAAACTTTGCAGACGATTTTTCTCTTGTTGTCTCCGCATAGTTGAGATATTTTCTTGTACTTCAGCTAGATGAACTATTTAAAAACAGAATCATTATTTCGCATAAATTTCTAAGGTAAAATAAGTGTAATTGAGTATATTTTATTATAAACATATTCTAAAATAAAAGGACATATCAAGAATTGCCCAAATAACAAACCATTAAAATATAAGATATGACAAGCGTTCATTCTTCTACTATTGTCTTACAAATCACTATTCAACATGGTGCCACATATTGCCATTAAATAAACCTTAATGTTAATTTATCAAGCTTTTTTTATAAATTATGTAACAGTGAGCGAGAACTTTTAGCTTTCATTATTTCGTACATTTTATATATAGTATTAATCCTTCAAAACAATTTATTAAAATACAAAGTTTCCGACAAAATCGCAAGGTAAGAACACCTTCCGAAATAAACCGTTTTTAGTTACAAAATGTTCGAATTCTCGAGACATTAAAATTGTGAAATCGTTTATTTATTCTTCAAAAGGGTATTTTTATAAAGTGAATGCTTATTACAATAATTAATAATAATATAAGGAAAAAAAAAACGAGAATTATCATTATTTAAGTTAAAAAATTATGATATATTTGTATATATATATATATATATATATATATATATATATATATATATATATATATATATATATATATATATATATATATATATATATATATATATATATATATATATATATATATATATATATATATATATATATATATATATATATATATATATATATATATATATATATATATATATATATACTGTCCTCCTCCAGGAAGGTCCCGGTCTTCTAGGAAACCGCGACCTGTCAGTGGACTCAGCAGTCTTCTCCACCCATCTCTATCCTCCCACACTCTTCGTCTCTGTATTTCCTCCATCGTGGGCATCTCCCATGTCCTCAAGGTATCCTGCACCGATTCTTTCCATTTCTTCCTCGGTCTACCCTTTAGGCCTTCTTCCATTCGGTGTCCATTTCCATTTTCTCTTCGCCATCCTCTCCAAGTGCCCCCACCACCTCAACCTCGCCGCTTCTATCCTCCTCATCACTGGTGCTACTCTCACTTCCTGTCTCACCCTTTCATTTCTTATCCTATCTCTTCTGGTTTTTCCAATCATCGCTCTCAATATCCTCATCTCCGTTGCTTGTATCCTACTTTCCTGTCTTCTGGTGGTGCACCACGTTTCTGCTCCATACATCATTATTGGTAGCATCACATTCTCGTAAATTATTCTTTTTACCTCCAACCCCATATGTTGATCCTTCAGCAGCGGGTACACAGCTAATGTTGCTCTCCCTACCTGTGCTATTCTGTGTGCAATCCATCCACCACAAACTCCCCCCAGGTATTTACTTCCTTTACCTTCTTCAAAATCCTCCTCCCACAAACTCCCACCCCTCCTCTTTATCTCTGCCCATTATAATCACCTCAGATTTCTCCCTATTCACCTGCAATCCTCCCTCCCTTAGTTTCTTCACTAAATTACTCACTATTCTATCCATTCCCTCTCTGTTCTCACAACATAGCGCCAAATCATCTGCATAGGCCATGATGTCTCCTCCCAAGTTCCTCATCTCCTCTCTCACCTAATCAATAATTTTATCCATACAAGCTATGAATAATAAATGTGGTAAAACACTTCCCTGCTTAACTCCTTTGCCCACCTCAAACCATCTATCGTTTTTATACCCCGTTCTTACATTACATTTTGTAACTTTATACATACTTCTCAGTGCCTTACACAATCCCCTGCTCACTCCATAACCCTCCTCCAAGACCTCCCACAATCTTTTCCTAGGTACTGTATCGAATGCTTTCTTTAAATCCACAAACACTACATAAGTCCTGTTATATTCATATATTTTCTCACCTATCTGTCTCAGAACAAACATCAAGTCTATTGTGCTTCTTCCCTTTCTGTAACCATATTGCTTCTCTCCCAATTGCGGCTCTATACTCTCTCTCAACCTCCTTTCTAACACTCGCTCATATAACTTTGCCATGTGGTCCATTATAGATATTCGTCTATAGTTCTTACACTCTCCAGTGTCTCCCTTCTGTTTGTATATTGGAATGATGATTGTTTTTCCCCAATTCTCTGGGACCTCTTTTCTCCTCTAACACTCAGTTCAGAAGCTCCAGCACCCTCTCATGCAATTCCACACCTCTCTCTCTTAACAGCTCAACCACTAAACCATCCTCTCCTGGTGCCTTGTCATTCTTCATCCCCTTCATGGCCGTCTCCAACTCCTCCACAGTAATCTCATCCTCCTCTCTTTCTGCACCAACCTCCTCCACCCCCCTCCTCCTCTGCTCCTTCCCCATTCAAAAGCTCTTCGAAATATTGCGACCATCTACTATTTATCTCATCCATCTCTATCAAGGTTTCCCCTTCTCTATTTTTAATATTACTTTGCCTTTCCTTCTTCTTAGTCCTGTATGTTCTAGTTATCCTAAATATTTTCTTTCTACTTCCTCCAACGTCTTCTTTCAGTTCCTCTGCTATCTTTTTTGCCGCTTCTCTCTTAGCCTTTCTTTTAACTGTTTCTTGCTTCTACACATTCCTGTCTTGATTGAACTGTTCTTCTTTTCAACCAACTTCTCATTTTCGTTGTTTTCACCTTTATCGCCCTTTCCACTTCATCATTCCACAACTTCGTACGCCTTTTCTTTGTACCTCCTACATATCTATATCCCAACTCTTCTCCAGCGGCTTCCACCACCTTCTCCTGCAATCTCATAAAGACCTGTTCCCTGTTCATTCCCTCTATTTTCTCCCTTACACTATCTCTGTATGCATTTCTCTTGTTCTGCTCCTTCAAGGAATCGATCTTAATTGACTTCCTTTTTTCTAAAACATTTTTCTTCTCGTCTAATCCTCATATCTGCCACCAACAAATCTGTGGTCCGAGTCCATCGATTCTCCTGGCATAACCTTGGCATTTAATATAATTCTCTTATCTGATGATATTATGTAATCTATAACTGATTTTTTGGTCAAACTCTCCTGTATTGTTGTTCCACCTGTATCTGGTGTATATATGTTCCATTCTATGTTCGAAAAAAGGTATTCATAACTTTGAGATTCTTCCTCATACAAAAGTCCAGCAATCTTTCTCCCTCCACATTTTCTCCTCCTCCTCCTCCACTTCACTTCTCCTTTTTCCCACTCTGGCATTGAAATCTCCGATCAAGAGGCATACATTATCCTCCTGTTTCAGACCAACCCATCTCTCCATCAACTCTTCCTTCCCCTCCTCTGTATGTCCCTGTTGGGGCGTATATACTTGGAACACATGATAATTTTTCCTCCCGATTTTTAAACTACACACGATTAATCTCTCGGTTATTCCCTCAACTTTAACTATATGTAAGCTTAACCTTGGTCCCACCACAAATCCAACTCCGTGTTTCCTAAAACCCTCTTCCACTCCTCTATACATCAACACATAACCACCCCCATATCTCTCGCTTTCTCCACCCCTCTCACTCTCATCTCCGTCATACCAAGCAGATCAATCTTTCTTCTCTCCATCATTCTCACAATCTCTTCCTCCTTACTCCCGTACGTCGCCACATTCAACGTTGCGCATCTAAATTTTTTAAGAGTGTCACAGATTCGAAGTCCATTTTCGGTGCCTAGTTCTTAACCTAATAAATCTGTCCTGTTCCGAGGCTGTCTTGGGTATTGCAAGCAAGTAATGTCGGGCAGTGGCTTGCTAAGCCTATCCTGCCCCAACCAGAAGCTCCGTTAGCCGAAAGGAAGGAATATTTCCTTCCCTCGTTACCAGGGTGTAGGATGAGGACGTGGAGTTGGATTTTACACCCCATATATATATATATATATATATATATATATATATATATATATATATATATATATATATATATATATATATATATATATATATTATATATAGAGAGAGAGAGAGAGAGAGAGAGAGAGAGAGAGAGAGAGAGAGAGAGATTTTTATTCAGATACCCAGTTAATAAAGGGAAAAACGAGATTC
The DNA here is from genome assembly GCA_009176605.1 of Armadillidium nasatum. Lineage (NCBI taxonomy): Eukaryota > Metazoa > Arthropoda > Malacostraca > Isopoda > Armadillidiidae > Armadillidium > Armadillidium nasatum. The sequence continues at coordinate 29,527 of SEYY01017069.1, forward strand.
AAAGGGACAACTTTATTTATATTTTTAAGTTCATATCTGGTCAAAAAGACAGGTTTCTCTTTATGTTTATTTATAGGATAATTGTTCAAAGACGATTCATGTTTATTTCCGCTTGATTTTTTACACAGAGGAGGAGGATGGGAAGGAAGTCTCATTGAAAATTTGGTAAATACTTTTGCAGGTTTATAGTCGTAAGGCATAACCATAAACTTCCTAAGAACAATTGTTAATATTGTCATAGCTCGGGTTTATAGGCTATAATAGTTCTGGTTTTGTAGACAATTAACAGTCAATTGTTCTGGTAAAAGACTCTAAAGTCATGTTATTGCTAGTAATTAATAGTTCTGGTTACAGACTATTTGTAAGACTCATGTTAATGGTCTCCCCTAGCTAACACACGTTATACGGTTAACTTTTGTAATATATTTTCCCCTTATATCATCACTATATTATCCTTATTCTAACGCCCAATCCGAAGATACTACCAGAAATAATATAACTATTACTTAATTGAATACTTTCTTAGGTAAATAAAACTTGCATTTACTTCATTCTTTGATTATTCCAGCCACTCAAAAGGTGTCTCATATATTTTTATTTAAAGTTTACTTTGGTAATGGCTATCAAAGTTGATCAACAAATTATGTTGATAACTAATAAAGATTCAAAAAATAACCAAGTTTACAATATATATATTATAAAGTTTTCAATAAATAGAAACATTCTAGAATTTAAATATGGAAGTCATACGAAAGTAAATTACTATTGAATAGAATATTTGTATATATATTAAAGGTATTTGAGTTTTTGAGATTCACTCTTAGTCTATTTTATTTATTTTGTCATTATTTCTTTAATTATAAAACGTAATATTTTAATGTATTCTCTTTGATATAAAATTGTTTAGCCTATATTTATTTACATAGTGTATTTTGATAATAATTTAAATTTTAAATTAGTTATCCCTTATTGATCAAATTTATTATATATTTATTGTATATTTTATGAAATTTAATTGTTTAATTTATTAAAGTTATAAATTGTTAAAGGATCGAATCTATTACAATAATTGTGCACACTATAACTAGTGATATATAAGTGGTATTTTTTGTTAAATCATCTGGGTGGGAGGAGGAATAGAAAGTATTTGGACTTTCTAGTAGAGAAGAGTTTGTTTCTCTACCCCCTCAAAGCTAACCCTACAAAGATGGTTATTTGGAATCATTGTCAGTTATTTTGGACTGACTGTGTAGAACAACATAGTTATTTTGGACTATGTTTAGCTTAAGATATAAGAGAGTTTGGACTTTCAGACGAGGAGTTTGTCTCGTCTCATACCTTCGAGTATGGATGTGCGAGTGTGCATTCATATTTCTTATGAGAAGGACTCTGTGACGTGCATATACTTATTGATTAATATACCATTATAGTGTTATTGTAAGCAAATTAATTATTTGATAGATTTTCTTTATTTTTGTTTAAATATTTCAATAGCCAAATTATCTGTTATTAATATATTATATTGTAAATATAACTTTATTTATTAAACTTATAAATTAACGTTTCCTTTTATTTAAACAACAATGATTCTGAAATTTGTCTTAGCTTCACTATTTTTATTTTTGTATTTTCTGCTGAGTTCTCAACACATAACACTAATTAAACAATAGGGCTCAGACTAGAAAATTTACAATATATATATATATATATATATATATATATATATATATATATATATATATATATATATATATATATATATATATATATATATTATATATATATATATATATATATATATATATATATATATATATAATATATATATATATATATATATATATATATATATATATATATATATATATATATATATATATATATATATATATATATATATATATATATATATATATATATATATATATATATATATATATA
>SEYY01017070.1:0-12500 GCA_009176605.1 Armadillidium nasatum
GGCACAGGCTGAATGAGCGCACATTTCCAGCAAGAAGGGGAGGTTGAAGTAGAGAGACAAAGACGAAATAGTTTACCAAAGCAGGGTGCAAGCTCGAAGCACAAGTTTTGAGAACCACAGGAGGAATACCATCGGGACCGTACGCCTTGTTAGTATTAAGCTCAGAGAGAGGAGAAATGACATCTTTAGAAGAAATTCTAATTTTAGGCATAATTGAGTTTGAGGGGGTGAAGGAGGAGGAATAGCTCCGGAAATCGTCTAAGGTTGAATTAGAGGCAAAAGTTTGAGAAAAGAGTTCAGCTTTAAAAAAAGTAAAACAGCAGTTGAGCCGTCGAAGATATTAAAGGAGGGAAAGAGGAAGAAGCAAAGTTAGAGTTGACATTTTTTTTTTCAAAATGCCAGAAAGAACATGAAGAAGAGGAACCAGAAAGATTATTGCATTTTCTACGGAGAAAGGAGTTTTTAGTGTTACGAAGGATAGATTTTGCATGATTCCGGGATGAAATATAAGTAGCGGGAGTTTCTGGAGTTTGAAGACGACGGTAATCCCTGAAGGCAACATCCCTGCGGCGATAGCACGAGAACAAGCGGTTAAACCAAGGTTTGTTAGGTTTAGTAGAAAGAAAAAATGGAATGTATGTCTCCATGGCAGAGAGATCACTCGGTAGTGCGTTCTGCACATTATGGTCCCTCCCCGGAAGCTAATCATTCCACGGGAAATCGAAGAAGTACGACCGCAAGTCCGACCAGCTTGCGGCACCGAAGTGCCACAAGCGTTTCCTTTTAATAGAAGGGGCTCTTTCCTGCAAAAGACTTGAAGAGATAGAAAAGGATACAGAGATAAGAAGGTGATCGGAGGAACCCAGAGGAGGAAAGAGTTTAACAGTATAAGGAGAAGGAATAGAAGTTAGGAAGATGTCTAGAATGTTAGGTTCATCTCCAAGACGATCAGGGATACGAGTAGGGAGCTACACCAACTGCTCAAGGTCGTTTTGGATGCGTGGAGGCACGTTCACTGTATCATGAGCTGAAAAAAGCTTGCGGTGGTGAACATTGAAATCACCTAAATGATTTTCAGAGAAGGACGAGAGAATGTGCTCTATTTTGGAGTTTAAATGTTTAGGGCCAGTAGAATTAGGAGATAAATAAACTGAACAAATGAATTTAGTCCTAGAATGGCAAGAGAGCCTAAGCCATAAGGTGGAAAATTCGGAAGACTCCAAATTAGAGACACGAAAACAACGACATCGTTGCGAACGTATGCACAACAACCGCCTTTGGCTGAAAATTGGGGATAGTAGAACAATAGGGTTTGCTATCAGAACGCTCCATCTGTTTCGTCAGAATAAGAGTGAGTCTAGAAGAAGGTGATGTGTGGAAATTGGGTTCAGACGCGAATGTACAGAAATTAATGAAAAAATAGACCGTGCATCAGGACAAGTCGGCAGCTGTGTCTTGGTGGCACCAACCCCATCACGGAGGCCACCAACTCCCAAGTGGTGGGGGGATATATATATATATATATATATATATATATATATATATATATATATATATATATATATATAATTATATATATATATATATATATATATATATATATATATATATATTATATATATATTATATATATATATATATATATATATATATATATATATATATATATATATATATATATATATATATATATATATATATATATATATATATATATATATATATATATATTTTTTTTTTTTTTTTTTTTTTTTTTTTATTAGAATTTTTATATATGAAACTAGATTTATTTTTTATTTAAAAGTTTCTCATAATTCTTCACCAAAAAGTAAGGAGTATCGGCCAGGTATCTTCCATATTAACCAATACGATACCCAAAAAAATGGCCGATACCGATACTATCGGTACATCCCTACTCTCTACCATATATTTTTCCTTCTGTATTTAATCATCCTCTTTTGAAGGCTTCCGTCTATGCCCACCTGAGGGATTCGAGTTAGGTTTGGGTCTTTGTTGGTTTTCTTCCTCTTTTCTATTGTTTGTGTTCCCTCCTTGAAAAGGCCACTGCCCGTGAGTGGTGGTTGAACTGTAAAAAAAAAAAAAAAAAAAAATAATATATATATATATATATATATATATATATATATATATATATATATATATATATATATATATATATATATATATATATATATATATATATATATATATATATATATATATATATATATATAATTTATTTTCCAGAAATGGTTTCTCGTTTGGAAGACCTTTGTGGAATTCAAATGGCCATTGAGCTTGCAAACGAATTAGAGGTCAAAAAAGAAATTTTAAGACTGCCAAATCTTGATGATAATTTGTGGTATGATAAAAGCGAACCGTGGTTTGAAAATATGGAGAAGAAAGTATTAGATGCATTGGAGAAATTGCCTTTTGGATTGAGAGAAAAAATACCAATACCTGTAGTTATTTTTTGTCTAACTCAGTCTATAGAATGGGCAAAATTTCATAATGAAGAGTTTGATTTGCCCTTCGATTATAGTTTGTTCCTTCCTCAGAAGTTCTTTGTTTACCTCAAAAGGAATACTTAATGAAAGAAAAGGCTGCAAGAGAGATTTTAAAGGACACTGAATTAAGCCCTTCCCTTAAATTTTGTATAGCTTGTCATTACTGTTTGTCTGATGTTATTCCTGTTTTATGGGAACAATTACCAGAAGACAAGAGACCCAAAATTGAAAATAAAGTATTTGAAAATGGTTTTTGTATCGATGGGCGCAATGAGATGGCCGATTTATGGTCTTACTTTTTGTTGGGAGAACTTCAAATTATAATGGAAAAAACGGATGACAGTTTTTCATTATACAAACTTAAGAAGACTTTCGACGATGTGTCATCTAGAAACTGCAATGATGTGGCATTCAAAAAGTGCTTTGAAGAGCTTGAATGAGTCAGAAAAAGAGGAGGCTGTGATTTTTGCTAGAGAGGAGTTGAAATATTTCCTATTTGATTTGAAGAATTTGGAGACTCTTCAGTTATTTTTATCATTTCAGAAATATCTTGAAATTGCAATATTTTTCCATCGTTATTTAGATGAGAGGCAGTTAATGGTGTTCTTCCAGCCAGTTATGTTATATTCTGTATTGGTTCATTTATTACGTTGGCCTTATCAACACATGTTTATGGATATGCTGAGTCAATTTTGGGAAGTGGAAGTGTTACCGAAAACCGGATTTTGTTTACTTCTCCACAGAATAGCGAGTTTAATAAAAAGTAAATCGTCTTCTAAGTTATGTTATTATCATAATGTTTTCAGAGATTTATGTTATAATCATAACATTTTGAGAGATTTTTGGATTCAAAGTCCTTCATTTTCGAAAAGGTTTTTCTTCTGTTTGGAAGGAATGTTTGAAAGTGATATGCTTTTTACGATTGAAAGTGACATGGATCGTGCGATAACTTACGAAGAGAGAGATAATTATTCTATATGTGCCTTTATTTCAGATTTTGGAGATTTTAATAGCTCGTACTTAATATATGAACTTTTTGATCCTCCATTTACGATTGAAGATGAAAAAATTATACGACTGATTTTTTCAAGTGCAACCATGGAAGAGAAATCGGATATTGTAAGGTTACAAGGGAATAGGATAGGTAAAATATCCTTTGAGGCTTGTGATCTAAGGAGAATTGATTTGTTTATCGAGTGTTGTGTACCGAAAGGAAGAATTGAAAGTTTCAAAAAGGAACTATTTAATGATGAGGATGTAAAGGAATCTTTATTTTTATTACTTCTTGACAATAAAGGGGAAAGAGTTTCAAAAGATTCTGAATTGGGCTTTTTCTGCAGAGGAGGAGATAAAAGAATGGCTGAAAAATTTCTTATTATATATGAGACTAGTATGGAATCATCATTTGTACTCTTGTAAAGATTTAAAATGTATTGAAAAGAGTTTGGAATTTGTTCTGTCTTCAAATGAAATTAAAAATTTTAAAAAAAGTTTGTGAGAAACATTGCATGGGGTTTTGAATACTCATTATCAAAAGGGAATTTTCAAGGTATTGATAACTTTTTGGAGTGGATTTTTTCTTCAGAAATAGAATTGGTAAAGTTTAAAAAAGATTTTGCTTTGAAATGGTACGTCATATGGACAAGTCATTTCTTAGTAATGGTTTAAGTTTACTTAAAAAATTCATTGAATGGAGCGCTCTCTCTGAAGAAGAAGGTAAAGATTTCAGAAGACAGGTTGCATTTAGTGAGAAAGTGATTGAATACTACAGTAAGCTTGTTGCACAAAGACAGTTAAATGAAGTAGATACATTTATTCGAATGGGCAGAACTGACAGAAACAGGAAGTGAAAAACTTTATAAAATTGGTTGACAAAAACAACAATATATTGATAGTCCAAGCAAAAGGGAAACTTGAATCTTCTCTTCAAAAGTAATTCAACAGAAACAAAAAGAAGTCGTCATTGTTGACATTTTTTAAAATTCCATTCTCACTTTTCTGAATTGTGCTAAAATTATTTTGTTTTACTTTTTTTTCTTAATTGTTGCAAAAGGATAAAAATCATCCAGAGTTTAATGGTTAAAATTTCTTAATTTTTAATTAATTTTGAATTACAAAATTCACTTTTTTCTTTTTTGACTTTATAATAAAAAGTATTCTCAGTTGTAATAAAATTTGTCACTGTTACAGTTGTCATGGTTCTTTAATTAAGTTTTATACACTCTTGTGATTAGATACTTAAATATTGTTTATTTGAACATTTGAGACATGGGGAACCTATTTCAGTGTTCTTTAGTTTGCTCTTTAACATTAATTAAATATACGAAAAGGGAATTTTGCTTTCCAATTAGAATGATTTTGATGTTTATAACAAAATTTTCTAAAATGAAATTGGTACTTTTGTTAAGTAAAACGAAATAATTATTTTTTATTTGTATATGAGTGTGTTTGGGGTGAAGGGTGTTGTAGATGTGTGAATATTATATTACCTGGTTATTTTTGCTCCTCGGTGTGTGGAGATTTATGATGTTTGACGCAGTTTGGATTCTAAAGAAAGATTTGCTTTGTATTTTATAACCTATGATGTGGTCTTAATGAAAATATTTGTTTTTGTTCTTAGGTGATGGATGGATGTAGTAACTAGCTTGTAATTGATGGTCACTAGTTTATTAATTTTGGATTATAATGATACTTAAAATAGGGGAAGCAGATATGTATATATTCTGTAGTTTTCTTTCTATTAGTCAAAGTTTGTGCCATTTAATGTTTTCATGGATTTGAGTTTGCGTATCTCCCGACGGTGATATTGTTGTGTCATTAGGGTATTGAAAGTTAAACTTTTGATATAGTTTATTTTTATTTTTAATTCCATTGTTTGGAAGATACGTTGTTGGAGTGTTAAATTTTCTTTTGTAGAGTAAGTTGAGCAATTTTCGAATTTTGTGGTGGTCATTTTGTTATTTCTAACCCATTGTTCAAGATTATTGTCGGAAAGAATGTTGTGAGTGGAATGGAGACTGAAGGTTATTAATTTTTCAAATACTGTGGAGAGAATGGACATGGGTCTTCTGAGGGAGACGAGACTATTAGGTGCTTTATTTAGTGTTAGAATGAGACTTTTGTAAAGAGTTTCCAGAAATTGTGTAGAGCGTCGTCTCGAAATGCATCATTAAAATTTTGAGTAGTTGGAGCTGCAATGGTGAATATTAAAGATTTATAAGAATCTGATATGTGAGATGATAAAGATAACTTCGTTTCTCTTATCAGTTAATTTTCAATTTAGAAATAGTTTTTAGTTATTTTAGAAAGGAAAAGAGAAAGAAAAAAAGGTTTTCTCAACAACTTTAAATATTGTTTTGACAGCAAGTCAAAGTGGAAGATAAACTAGAACATGTAGTGACCCAATTCGGAGCAAAATTTGCATCGAAATTCAAAGTATATATATATGTATCATATGAGATGGCAATATTTAATTAATTGGGTCATAGCGTGCTGAATTTAAAAAGGGGAAAAATAACTTCAAAAATCAACCAACCCTTTAAGTCTAGGTTAGGTTAAGTTGAATTATATATAGTTTGTTGAAACTAACAAACTAGTTCGACTTAACCTAACTTTTAAAGGAAAAGTACGCGTAACAGCAAGCAAGTATGCCCATTCTACCAAACGCTGAGCATTTCAGAACGTAATAATTTAAAAAAAAAAATAGATTTGCCTATTTTACTTTATTTCGTAATATTTCGTCTTCGTATTTTAATTATATATATATATATATATATATATTTTATTTTTTTATATATATATATATATATATATATATATATATATATATATATATATATATATATATATATATATATATATATATTTTTTTTTTTTGAAAAGCTCCAAAATAGCTATATTTCGTACAATTATCTCTGACGCTGGTACAGCAATCTGATAATTATAAGATGCCACTGAAGTTGTACAAAAAAATGTTTTTAATCGTACTTGTTACTTTTTGTTTAATAATTTTTTTAGAAATTTTGCCTTCGCTCAGATTTTCATAATTTAGATAGCTGGCACACATGTTGGCTTTTAAATTCTCTATTTACCTTTGAATATGAAAAATTTGTATGAGAGATTTTTTGAATGTGTAACTTTGGATGTTAAATCAGATATTGTAATAGGTAAAATGGTCTTTGAAGCTTGTGATATAAGGAGAGTTTGGTTTATTTAATGTTGTGTCCCGAAAATTTAAATTAAAAGATATTAAATTAAAGAGACTATTTAATGATGAACATGAAAAAAAAAATTTTTTTATTGTTTTTTGTTTTGGACAGTAAAGGGAAAGAGTCTTTAAAAGATTCTGAATTGGACATTTTGTGCTAAGGAAATAAAAACAAAAAAAACGGCTGAAAATTTTCTTATTATATTTGAGAGAAAAATGGAAACATTATTTGTATCATGCTAAAGAAAAGTGTATTAATAAGGGCTTAGAATGAGTTATGTCGTCAAATGAAATTAATGATTTTAAGAGTTTAGTTTCAAGTGTGGAAAACTTTGCGCATTATTATCATTGCTTTATTATTAAAATGGAATTTTTAAGTTACTGATTCCTTTTGAAAGTCGTTTTTTCCGAAATTGAAATGGTAAAGTAAAATAAAATTGGCATTTGAAATTATCTGCTGTGATTGTTCGATGGAAATGTTTCACGACCTATTATCATTATTTATCCAGAAAACGGTAAATGCATGAAAACATTGTCTAGATACAATAGTTCCACCACTCTGTATTATAAAGCGGTTGCGCTTTTTAAATCTAGCAAATGCCATTCTTGGGTGGATTTTTTAAAGGCAAGTGACGTAATACAAGAGTTTGTTTAATATGAATTTAAAACTGCAAAGAACGAATCTTATCTGGCAGTAAAAAACCCAACCAATCAGAGGATTTGGAGACGAGGGGTTGCTTGACGTCATCAAACGTATGCTTTTTTTTTTATTATTATTATTATTAAGAATTTATAATTAATTGGAAGTGCACTCAAAGTTTAATATACTATAAAAACAAACACTGTTATTTTTTATATTTGTATGTTTTTCTTTAGCTAGAGGATAGTTAAGAATCATAACAGAAAGCTTGGTAGGACCATATGATTCAATTTATTTTTATTTGTTGTGCCTCTCTCTCTCATTGTATATAATGATTATATATATATATATATATATATATATATATATATATATATATATATATATATATATATATATATATATATATATATATATATATATATATATATATATATATATATATATATATATATATATATATATATATATATATATATATATATATATATATATATATATATATATATATATATATATATATATATATATATATATATATATATATGCGATTTGAGAGAATATTTGACATTTAAATATTTTCGAATACTTTTGATTTAAATTTCTTTTCTTGCTGTAGCAATTTTATCATTATTAGAAAATCCTTATATTATGTTTCTTAGTAGATAAAACTATCTACGGTTTTTACATTTTGTTTATTAGTAGATAAAACTATCTACGGTTTTTACATTTTGCTTAGTAGATAAAACTATCTATGTTTTTTCAAATTATCAAAATACACCCTACATCCTTTTGGATGGCCACACCTACAGTTGTTGTTGACTATTTTTTAACATGGTGGGTACTTGCTTACCACAACGCTTAACGTCACGATTAAAATGTAAAGAATGCGTATAAAAATTATATCTCCTTCACATTGATATTTAATCTTACTGAACGTAATATATTAACTACTTAAGGCCTTTATTTATGCATTGATTGTTATTTACATACTAGGAATTTAAAATGAGCTCTTGAAACTGTATTGGAATTTTCCTGTCTTGACTTTTAGACAGTTTCCCTATTATAAAACTTTGTCTAGTTTAACATTTAATTATTTGATATAGGGTAGACCTGTTAGACATTCTATTGGATTTAAAATTGACAATTACAGATTTTGACATTCTTATAGGTTCTAATAGTATAAGGAGTTGAAAATTTATTGTCCTATAGTCTTTGAATGGCAATTATTTAGTTTGAAAGGACTCTTTTGTTTTTAAATACCACCTAATTTAAATATAGTCTTTAACCTTTAAAAGGCGCTTCTCCTAAACTTTAAAAATTTTTAAAAATCCCCGCAACGTTTATGTTTGGCTTTAAAGCTTTTTATTTTCTGATGAGTAACTAACTTTTGAGTTTTATCGATTTTAATTACCTTTTTTAGGCTAATAAATTACTTAGTTTGGTTTATTTTTCTTTAAAATAGGACAGAGAGTCAGTACTGTTCTTCAGGGTTTCTATAAAATGTAAATTCGTCAAATCATTCTTACGCTTCAAGAAATATACAAAAATTGAACAATAATCATGCACAAAAGAAATGTCATATTTAAAACTCTCCCTTCCAGCAGGATCAACAAAACCTGCTAAATCACACTATACTAATAATATACAATTTTCAGATACTTTGTTTCTAGTGTGAGTCATTTTGCCCATAACAGAAGTTCTCCATTCAAAATTTTCTTTACTAATAATTTTTATACCATCTATTACTTTGCAAAAAAAAAAAAAAAAATTTTTTTCCTTTTTTTGTATCCTAAAATATTAAATATTCTAATTTTAAAATATTAAGATATTATTATTTTTGTTAGCCATTCTAATTACACTGTCATATTTGTTTGTAAATTTTAAAACTACTAAAATAAAGTATGATTTATAAATCTAGTTTTAAATCAAATATAATTATATTTCTATTAAGGTGTGTTCGATGAAATCAAGCGTGACGTCAGACTTAAGCCAGCTGCTGTAGCGAAAATAAATATCTTGAAGAATCTTGAATATTAGTGGGACACTTCGCTTTAGCAATTATTAGCTGATGTATATAAGCAAGCGTAAATATATTTAAAAATCTAATTTAATCAGTTATTTAATAAACTGAAACAATCATTTAATTTAATTAACATCATTAATGCCATATGTAAGAATATAAGATAGCGTATGAGTCAAACGAAGATTTGAAAAAAATCTTTGGCCGCAGCCATGATTAAAAAAGTCGAAAACAACGAAATTTTGATTAATTGTGAATAATTAATTTGTTTCATTTAAATCAAATTAATGATCCGAAAACTCTAAAATAAAATATAATTATCCAAAATAATTTGCAAATAAATCTGTGTGAAATAATATTTACAAAAGGTTTTTATACTAGAGGAAGGACTTGGCCTAATTCCTCCATGTTTGTTTACATCACGTGACCATTCAAGATTGCGGCACCGAAAACTGATGAATGAAATTTCTGTCTTGAAATTTCGCTGCCGCGAGTAGAAAACTATTGCAGCAATATCAAATAGGACACGCTGCCTGAGCCACTTTCCTTTAAGAATCTTTAATATTTTTAAAGAATCTTGACCATGGAGCACACCTTAAAAATCAAATAAATCTGACCACCGATGATTTAGTACATAGTAACCTGATCCCTTGTCATTTCTCTAGTAAAAGTTGGGCTATGTCACCAATTTTTTCCCTTCAGAACGCAATTAGTGCTAGGTGTGCACACCTATAATTTTCTGCTTGGAAAAGCAGAAATCATGATGTTGTCATAGTATATTTCCAGACTTTGGTTTTAAGTTGATAACATTGATCTGACATACCGTGTACCGTGGAGTGGTTTTTCCCCAAAATTTTGAGCTTTCTCGTAGCTCAGACATAGGAACATAGGAAAATATCGAGACTGTCCCAGTCCAAACAAATAATAACAATACTAATACATGCAAAAGACTAGGTCTATCCCAAAAAATGCATATTGCATAGATCAGCAATACTCAATTCGCCATTTCCGTAGTTTCGTATATTAAAAAATGATGCTTACCAGATCCCAACTATTACCATTGTGATAAATAGGGAAGATTAAATTTCAGTGTTTATCACATAAAATAGACCAATAAAAAGTTTTGGATGAAATGAAAATGATATTGATGTTTATAAAATGAAAGACTCCTTATATTCTATTATTTTTTTATTGGTGTGAAAAAGTAGGAAGCCTTCATATTATCAATCAATGTAATGTATAAACCTTCTTAGATCAGATTATTTACAACATGATCTCATACACTGATGGTGTTCAAGTCTAGGAGAGTGAAAAAAGTATTCCAGATTTTACTGGTAGAAGACCTATAATTGTTTTAGATTTTCTTTAGTTATAGTTTTTGGCATGGCGTATTATAACACTATTCTCATATATATATATATATATATTTATATAAAAATATATAAAATATATATATAAAAAAAGAGAGTATATATATATATATATTATATATATATATATATATATATTGTAAAAAGAGGCCTATATATATAACGTATTATAGCTATATATATATATAAAATAAAATATCGACAAAAAAATATCGATATAAAAATACGAAAACAATATTAAGCCTTCTCATATATATATATATGTAAAGGTTAAGAAGCTTTCTGAGTTTCGATATTTGTAAAATATTGAAATATCGAAACATTGATATGCCAAATCAAATTTTTTGATATTTGTATTATTATTATTTAGTTTTCATTTCATGTATGCCTATTATTCAAATTGTTTTTATAATTATAATTATTTAGTTTTCTAGTATACCTAGTTCGACTTAAAACCTGAACTACCAAAGTTGCTGTAAAATAGAGGCCTAACCTACACAACAATGTTGCAATAAGATACAAGCCTACTGCCGAATTACACCACACATAGACACACTATATATATTGTTATAATTTTATTTATTGGGGTTAAATAGATTTAAGTGATTATGGAGTAAAGGGGACCTAGGAGGTCTTACATTATGTAAATCTCACACCTTTGGGAAAAACTATTACTTCCAAAGAAAGGTTGCTATAACCTACTATTCTTGCTATCCCTGATCTAAAAGAGAAAAAAATGTAACAACGTACCAGTAAAATATCCAATGAATTAGAGATGAATAGGATGAGCTGATCTTTCTTAACCCAAGCAGCAAAAGGTAAGCAATATTAGAGAAGCAAAATTCTTAAAAACTCAAAAGACCATGCAACACTCAGGAAAAATGAAAAGGAAAAAAAATATGCAATTAGTGACTATTAAAAATGCCCACACATGCAAAAGATGGTGAAGAGGGAAAAAAAATATTTACCTTTGTGATGTGGCTTTAAATCCTCATTGATCACCAAACAATTATATGTGGGTAATTAACAACAAGTTGTGAGTACAAGTATTTTTAATAAATATAAATAGTTTTAGATTCAGTAAATAAAAAATTTATATATAACCTGATTTCAATTCTCATACATATAAATATACATGTGGATAATAACCAATATACAGTACAAAACATACCCTCTTTTGATGTGCAATCATTCAATGCATGAACACATGTATACCAATAATCCTAACCTATATATAATATAAATATATATATATATATATATATATATATATATATATATATATATATATATATATATATATATATATATATATATATATATATATATATATATATATATATATATATATATATATATATATATATATATATATATATATATATATATGTGATACACTTTCTTAATAAATATAATAAAGAAATGATATATATTACACAAACCTATATAAAAAAAATAGCTAATAATTAACAATGTAATGACATTAATTTGTCCTAACCTTCATCATTCAGGTCAGATCCTAAGTAAATCTTTAGAATAAGGTTTTTAACTCTATATTGATGTAAGTCCCACAATAAAAATAGAACAGTATCTATCAAGTGCGTTTTCAGGACCAAAATATTAGATCATGTGGGTTAGCCTTTTTCTAGAATCAATAACAGGATTGAATGCTTCAATTCAAAAAGAGTAAAGCTGGATTATAAGAACAATCCAATCACAGAAGGAGCTGTTCCACTACAGGAATAAAGGGTCA
>SEYY01017070.1:17500-19344 GCA_009176605.1 Armadillidium nasatum
TTGAGCCCCAATTTTTAAGACATATAAATATATATAAATAATTTTAATTTAAATATTATAAATTTTGATAGGTTACTTCTAGAGTAACAAAGTTTAGAGATATTGATCATGCAAGCAACAATAACACAGTCGTTACTTATGAAGTTTGCTACAATAATCTAATAATATTAACAATTATGATATTTATTTCAAATATTGTAGAAGTTTGCTACAATAAGTCTATAATAATAGCAATGATTTTATTTAAAATATTGTAACAATAATAATAAATAATAATGTAACTTTAATGTAACAGTTCAGTAATACAACATTGTAAAAGTGGTAATAATAGTAGTTATGATATTAGTAATAATAAATAAGTTGTAAAAATAATAACAAAATGATAATAAAACAATGTCAGCAACGATTTTTGTACATAGTAATAATAATATCGTATTGATGATTGCAGTTTTGGAATTAATATTCTTGAATGTTATAGATTATCTGATTTAATAATATTAAGAATAGAGATAATAATCCTAGTAGTAAAAATATTAAAGGTTAAAATAATAACAAGTATTGTAAAACTGCTAATAATAATAATAATAATAATAATAATTATTAAATTATTATTATTATTATTATTATTATTATTGCAATTTCTTTTATAGAAATTTATGAGTGTGAAAAATGTTTCTTCGTTGGTAAATAAAGTAAATGAAAAGGGGTTTAAAAGCACATTTTGAATCAGACGAAAGGAATTTTTTTCACAAATTTTGACGTCAAAATTTCCTTTGTTGCTTCTCAAGAAGTTCAGTTACAAGGAATTAAAGGTAAAAATTTTTATAAAATTCTAAATATTATTATTATATTATTAATATTATATACTATATTACTAGGAATAAGATCTAAGTATCTGTATTTGCTAGTATCAGAAATTTTGTGGTATCAATGAATTTAGTCATAGAATGGCAAAGAGCTTAAGGGGCAAAATTCGAAAAACTCTAAATTAGACACGTAACAAAACAACATCGTTGCTAATACACAACAAAACGATAGAGAGACCTATTATTCCCTTCAGAATTGGGGAAACCGGAACCTGTCAATTTACAGTCCGCGCCTCAATACTGAAAGAAGTAGGAAAATAGATTATGGAATGTGTTTCAGATTTCCAGTAGAGTACATGTAAAAATTCAACCATTGTGGTTTAAGTTTGAGGTCAGAGAGCTGAACAGAGAAAGGATGAGATTGTGTAGAGAGCGTGTAGCACGTTCCCCTCTCAGTGGAAGAGGTATGTGACGAGAGAGATTCAGAGAGGATAGTATTCCCAAAGAGGTAAATAGAAAGCAGAGTTTTTTGCAACACTCTATAGAAGGTTTTGCTGATGTCCAGAGTGACAGAAAAAGATTTATCAAAATGCCAGAGAGATGGGAGAGAAGATCACTATATAGCGGTTTTTTTTTTTTTTTTTATTTTATTTATTTATTTATTTTTTTTTTTTTTTTTTTTTAACGAAAGCCATGCTGGCTATGAAACCAAAGATTAGAAGATTTGAGATGTTTCCAAATCTTCCTGTTAAGGATAGATTCGAAAACTTTAGAAAGAACGGAGGTTAAAGAAATGGGACGGTAGTTAGAGGGTTGAGAGGGATTCCCCTTTTTTGGCACAGGCTGAATGAAATCTTTTCCCAGCAAGAAGGGAAGTTGAAGTAGCAGACAAGAATTGATTTTGCACGATTACATGAATTTCTAGAGTTTGAATTTAACTGTAATTCCTGAAGGCAGCATCCCTGTGGGATAATGAGAACAAAAAAGTTATACCAAGTTTAGTAGTAGGGAAAAATTATGGATGTACGCCTCCATGCC
>SEYY01017074.1:0-15000 GCA_009176605.1 Armadillidium nasatum
TCGGAGATAAAGGCTAAATATCGCTTTTCACGCGTGTTCAATGCCGGAGAGTTTTTTTTTTTGAAAGCCTGCTTGACTGACAAGCTATCTGTCAGTATCTTCACCTTCCTTCCTATCATGAGGTGTGAGAATTTATTCATTGTCTTTTTTATTGCAAGGAGCTCTTTGCTAAACACCGTGTAGGACCTCTCACACGGCTTTAAAACCGCACTATAAAACCCCAACGGTTTCCTCTCTTCATTATCTAGGAAAATGGCACCTGCAGTAGCTACATCGCTTGCATCTGTGTATATAATTAGAGGAGCATCTCCTTCAGAGTACCCTAGCTCAACTGCATCTTGCAATGCTGACTTCGCTCCTTCAAATGCTAATTCTGACTCGCGATTCCATTTTATTTTTCTTGAACTGAAAGGTTTCCTTCTCAACTCACGCGTGAGTGGTTCTAGAATGTGAGCTAAATTCGGAATGCAAGAACGGAAAAAGTTAAGCGCCCCTAGAAATGATCGGAGTTGCTTAATGGTCTTAGGTTTCGAAATCCTCTTAATAACCTCTACTCTCTCAGTATTCGGTTTCATTCCTCCGCTGGAAATGTCGTATCCCAGGAAAGTTACCTGCTTTTCACCAATCATGCTTTTTGATCCATTTAAATAAATTTTGCAGTAAGAAAATCGTTCCAACACTTTTTCTAAAATTTGTTTGTGCTCTTCTTCCCCTTCGGTAGCAATTAATATATCATCTATAAACAAACACATGTGGAATGTCAGACAGTAATATGTGCATGAATCTGAGAAATGCACACGCTGAATTGCAATGCCCTTCGACAATTGTGTTGTAGCTAAAACTACCAAAAGGAGTATTTATTGTGAAGTACTTCTTACTCTCTTCATCCAATGGAAGATTATAAAAGGCTTTTGTTAAGTCTAGCTTGGTAAAAATTTTGCATTTTGCTATTATATTGGCTACATCTCCCAGGTTTGGGAGTGCGTAGCAATCTCTAATTGATATTGCATTTAGTTGCCTCAAGTCTGCAACTACTCTCACCACTGTCTCATCCTTTCTTAAGACATTAATGGGGAAGCCCAACTCGCTGTTGCTTTTAGTTATTACTCCTGCTTCAAGCAATTTCTGCAGCTCCGCTTTTGTCTTAATTATTGTATAAACTAGCAGGGAGCCGCCGAGCTTTAATATTGATGGGTCCCCCTTTTACCCTAATTTTGTATGGGAAGTTACTTTTAATCTCTTGCTGAACTCTTTCCGGTAGAGGACATTCTACAGCTGCCCGCAAGACTTTCCCTGTCGTGACGTCACTCGTTTCATTCATCTCTTCACTCGCATTCCCACTGTTGCCAAGTTTCACCCATTCATTCATTTGCTCAATTTTTAATTTCGAGTTTAATTTAAATAAGGGTTTTCAAATAAATGTTTAAAAGTATTAATAAGCTGTACAAGAGAGATAATAGGGCTACTTGGCAGATTACAAGAATAGTTTGAGAGTATAGTCAGGAAACTTACAACCTAAAAATTCATTATTACTAAGAGAGTTACCAATTAATTTAATACTAAAATTTGTTTCAGCGTCGATTAATATGCTTCCTTAAAGTTTAATATAAAATTGTTACTACATAAGAAATCTAAACCTAAAATTGCCTTTGGCACATTTGACTTTAACACCTCTACCTTATAAAAGCGCCTCATGCCAATGTCAATGTTCACCGTCTCACTGCCATACACCTCCACAGACGTCTGTTTGCAGCAATTAAGTTTCCCACTACTTCACTCATTCTCTCTTTTGTACTTGCAGGAATCACGCTTGCAACTGCACCACAGTCAATCACGAATAGCCTACCTGTTACGGTATCTTCTACCTTATAAAGAGGATACCTTGTTTTATTCCTCAACCCTTCCGCGGCATTTCTTTTTTTTCAATGCTTGCTTCTACTTCCAAAATGCGCGTGGCTTCTGCCCTTTCTATTATATCTGGCTCTGTTATATGCACGTCACTTATAAAAATTTTATTATTATTTACGTGTAATTCCTTTAGCATTCCTAGATTAAAATAAACACATTCGTTGTATTCACTATTATTATTTTCTTCATTGTTATTATTATTATTATTATTATTATTATTATTATTATTATTATTATTATTATTATTATTATTATTATTATTATTATTATTATTATTACTATTATTATTATTATTATTATTATTATTACCATTATTATTAATATTACTGTTATTATTATTATTATTATTATTATTATTATTATTATTATTATTATTATTATTATTATTATTACCATTAAAATTATTATTATCATTATTATTATTATTATTATTATTATTATTATTATTATTATTATTATTATTATTATTATTATTATTATCATTATTATTATCACTATTATTTGTTTTATTATTAATATTATTAAGATTCTCACTATTATTATTATTTTTATTATTATTATTATTATTATTATTATTATTATTATTATTATTATTATTATTATTATTATTATTTATTGAAGGACTCGTAATCAACCAATTTATTTCTGTTCTCGTTTATGTTCAATTTTTCCATGTAATGACTGGTGAAAGTTTCGCTTACAATTTTTATTCTAACGACACCCGGAAACCTTACTGTCCGCTTCTGTTTATGTTGTAATTTATTGGGTGCCGCTTTCACTCGTTTCCCGCATTGTCAGATCTAGCGGAGTAGTTAGTCGTTCTCATTGGTTTATTTTCCTTCTTTAAAAGAGGGGCATAGTCCTAATTCACATTTATAGTTTTTATAACTGTACTGCTGATGATAAACACAAAGACCTCTATCTCTTTGATATCCAGCGTGGTTTCTGCTAGTGTTGCTATTTCTCCTCGCACTTGCGCTTCCGCCACGTCTTGTAAATTCCATGTAGTCTCTTGGAGTTTCCTTTTCATAGCAATCGCTATTATAATTTTTCAGCTATGAAATTCACGTTACTTGAAAGATCCTTAATTTGCTTCAAAATCTCAGAATGACTCTTTATTAATTCCTTTAAACATTCGCTGTCTTTCTTTTCTTCTCGTTCATCAGGTTTGGTAGTCCCGCGCATTGAGCCTTCTCTCAAGGAGAACGCTTGCCAAGTGAGGGAAGGGGTTTTGTGTTCCTTTCGAGAGTGGAAAACATTCGATACATGTTGTCTGCGATCCTCACAATTTCTTCTATTGATACACTCTCGATCATAGTTTGCAACGAAATTTGAATGGGGATTGGCATTTCTGATAAAAATAGTTCTCTCATGAACTTCGCGTCGTTGTTTACCAGTAATGAATAATTAGAGTTTCCCAATGCATTTTTAACTTGTTCCAAATAATCAGATGATCTCTCTTCTGGTTTTAGCCCGTGTTTAAAAACTGAGCGTACACTCTCTCTGAGACAAGGGGCATATGTTGCTTCTATGTCCTGTAGCAAATCTCTGTAACAGTTGCTGCTCAAAGGGAATGTTAGTTTAGCAATTAGAGTCGTAGGTAATATTGTAGATAACAATTTAACCTTCTCTTTAGGGTCGTTAACGGAATATAATTTAAATATGTTGTTTATGATATTCACAAATCTGATGGTGTCTGTTTCGTCTAATCGGGGCAAATCGCTCGCATATAACGATCGTTGGTGGGTTGACTGCCTTCGTGGGGGAGAATTTGGGGAGTTGGGGGATTCTCTTCTGTTTCTGCTTCTTGAAGTTGTTGCTCGGGGGAGAGAATTCTCCTCCCTCTCTCTAAAAGAATCGTTGCCGCTTGGCGTTGGAGAGGAAACTTCTTCTCTGTTGGTTGCGTTGGAGTCTTTGGGTAGATGTCTTTTCCCCTTTCCCCTAGTGGACCTTGCTTTTGGATTTTTTTCCTAATGGGTCGCATTTTGTAACTGTCTTCTCTTGACCTTTCCCCGATATTCCAATTCTCTCTATTTTCTTGAAGTGTCTATTTATTTAATCTCCACCTTCTTTTAGTTCTTATTTGGTTAAAAACAAAATCATTTCAATTCAATTTGCAATGTTGCGTCACTCTTACGGGTTACCAGAATTTGCAACTGCCTTACAATTGCACGGTATATTAAAGGGTTAAGAATAGCTTTGCTCACTTATTATGTTATATTTCTTAAGCATAAAAGTATAACATAGTCAAATTTTCATCACCTTAAGTTAATATTTTATCTTCACTATTACGGGATTTAGGCAAGGATAATGATCATTAATTCTACAGTTTATAGAGCATTCACTACATAAGTATTGAATTTAAAGCACTTCAAACCCACTTCATTCCCTTTATATCAAGCCTTATTTGCTTTATTTAAGAGAGCTGTGTTCTCAATACACCTTTATTCGGTCTCTCTTGTAGTGTCACTGACTCTCTCTCCTCTCGCCCTCACCTCTTTTGAATTTACCAATCACGTTCGTTTTTAATATCACCTGATATAAGTTTGAGGAGTCTTGTCTTTCTCAAATAGTTTTTGCTTTTTTTTTTTTTTTTTGATTTTACAATACTTTTTTGTTTGTACTATATATATATAATTTTATATATATTAAATATTTACTATTATATAAGTATTTTCATATTTATACGATTTGGATATATATATATATATTTTATATTTTGATATATATATATATATATATATATATATATATATATATATATATATATATATATATATATATATATATATATATATATATATAGAAAATCCTTATATTTAGATTTAATTAAATATTTTTATTTAATTAATAGATAAGACTATGGTTTTTAAAATATCAAAATACGCCCTAAACTTAAAAAATCTTTTATAGAACAGCAACATTTACATGTTTTATGACTCGCTTCATGCACTTGAAAGCGAGGCCGGGACTTGCCTATTTACCGTTGTCAGTGTAAGTCACTTTGACAGTTATGCTTAAAACATTTTAACTAAAAATACTCATCTAAGCCTGAAGAAGTCGTCGAAAAGATGAGTATTTCCCCATTTAACTATTTTAAATTACTTGTAGCCATATGGTAGTTATATATACTTTTAACCCTTAGGGTAGGAATCTTTATAGAGCTTTGTAAGAGAAACTAGAACCCAACCAGACCAACTCAACTCTGATTTCTTTTGGTTTGCTATTTGAATTAAATTGACCTTTTGATTATTCTAGGGTTGAGTTAGTGTATTACCTTTAACTTGAATTGTATGTTTGACTTGATTTTACTGTTTGAATGGGTCTTAGTCTTTTTGAGCAGAGTTTTGAGAGTTCTTGCTTGTTTGAGTTGAAGTTATGTTCCTACTAGGCTAAAATTTACCTAATTTACTACTTTAAAATTTATTTATGAGCTTACACTAATAAGCCGAATATCCAAGTTAATTACCTTGGAAACAAGATAAATCCCTTAAGAATCCCTTATTTTATTTTAACAATTTGCAAAACATTTTAAATGGTGAGTTCTTTATTAATTTCTTTTTATTAATTTGTAGGCTGAATTTTAATAGAATTAGGTTTATTCTTGGCAGAGCAGTAACATATCTGCATTAAGCGTTTTCTGGGGTTTCAGCGCCATAAAAATTCCCATCACCTCCTGTGGGCCCTTTTCTTGGGACCTTATTTTGTCTTTGGGAAGTTGGCAGAAGTTGCATTTCATACTTTAAATTTCAAGCCTCCGAATTCGCAATGCTCCATTGTAACGCCATTCATTATTTTATTGCATATTTTTATATTTTATCCGGTAAGGTATTTTCATTTATTTGAGGGCCTAATTAAATATATTTTTGAAGGAACATCGATTGCGTGTCCTCTTTCCAGCTTTGTGTATTTTCATTTTGGTGACATTTGAAGAAATCGGGTACGGGCCAACTAGAAGTGCGTGTGCATTCAATGACTCCTTTTTTCATATCTCTGGTAAGAGTATTTTTCTAAGAGATCTTTTTTTCATTATTATTTACGATGTTTTGTGCGTTTTTTTAAAAATTTTATTGGAAGTCATATTTTTGCTGGTAAAGAGGCTACATGTTTCCCGCCTAAACGCAAATAAGGTCTTCTTTGAATTTCCATATCTCTACGAAGTGGCGTCATCTCCACTCCGAATATACCAAGAGGAGGAATAATAATAATAATAATATTTTTTTTTTTTTTTTTTTTTTTTTTTTTTTTTTTTTTTTTTATTTTTTTTTATTTATATTATATATATATATATATATATATATATATATATATATATATATATATATATATATATATATATATATATATATATATATATATATATATATATATATATATATATATATATATATATATATATATAATATATATATATAAACTTAATATTTAAGTATAAAATAGTAGAGCAAAAATTTCAAAGATGCAACATTAATTAAGCTTAAAGTTAAAGATATTTTATACATTATAGTATTATTAACAATATAAGTTTCATTTCCTGAAAATTTTCAAGAACTAAAAAACAACTAAACATAAGTAATTTTCATTAAAGTCAAATAAAAATTAAAAATAAAAAAATTTTAAAAAAATTGATGAAAAAAACATATATATTATATATATATATATATATATATATATATATATATATATATATATATATATATATATATATATATATATATATATATATATATATATATATATATATATATATATATATATATATATATATATATATATATATATATATATATATATATATATATATATACCACTGCAAAAAGTGTCCCAAAGAAGTCCTAACGATTTGTTGGGACATCGTTGGGAACACAACGATTCGTTAGCCATCGTTGAGACGTCACAACAATATTGTTTTTGGTTTTTGTTGAGACATTGAATTCGAAGTCACAACTAAAATTTTTTCATTATACATGTTGAAATAGGTGTATAAATTTTGCCTACGATGTAAAAAAATTGCACAAATTTTTAAAAAATCATTACATTTTAAGTATTTATGTTGACTAAACGTAAGTAGTTGAAAATTGAAGAGAACTAGTTTTTCATGCGTATATTTAACCTGTCGCGTATGAATATATAGATGCAGCGCCATGATTGTTTCCTTGCATGTAAGAAAGGTAAGGTTAATAGTTTTTTGAATTGACAGATTTTTTAAAATTCCTGGTATTTTAATATGCAATTCAAACATATTTTTTAATTTATTGTAAAATTTGGTAATTTATAGTTTACATTATGTGATAACGAAGGAAAAGTGCCTATGATGAACTTAGTTTCTTGAACCATGAAACTGTAATATACAGAAATAATCATTTCATATTTTTGAAAATGTGGTAGTGTTATAAAATGAAAGACTACAGCTCATTTTTGTAGAAAAACTGATTGCATTGTAGTTCAGTTCAAGCTTTACATCTGTTGTAAAAGTTTAGCAGAAGTTACACAAAGGTCATATAGATCGAGGAGCATAAAGGTGATAAAATGGAACTCGGACTCTCAGCATATTTTAATATATATAGGAAGGGTAGATGGGGAATGTCAATCTAAGATTAAATTATGATGGAATATATTATTGGCTGCATTAACTATGTATAGGAGACGTAGTTAATTTTATAAACTTTATTAAGACTTAAAAAAGTAAGCTTTTGTAAACGTGATAAGGTTACAAAGTTTTCACTATTTTGTTTTAAAATATACAAAAAGAAAAATGTGTCCATTCATCCATTACTTTTTGCCTGTTCTTAGCTTCCAGTTTAAACTTAAAATAGGTCACATATTTTGCTGAAATACTATCCTATACGTAGATTTCTTATAGTTTTTATGTGAATTTTCATTTATTATGTTTTCTTAGAGTTCATAAAATCAAACATTAATTTTTACCATAAAAATAAATTTGAAAATTAACTACTATACTAAAATAGTTTTTTTTTTATAATCAGAATTTTCATCAACTTTAGTTTCCAAAGCTAAAACCAAATAAAAATTTTGCCACCAACTATGTTCATATTTTTATAACTCATATTAGGCTGACTTGATATTATGATGTACAATTTTATAGGCTTAGGTATTGTAAACATTCAGCTTAAACAATTTTCATTAAAAAAAAGGAATATCTATCTTACAGGTTCAGTGATATACAGTACTTAATATTGATGAAATTGTATATTTGCTCATTTAATTTACTATTAATTTTATTTTTTAACTGGCTATCTAGATGGATATCCAATAAAATA
Organism: Armadillidium nasatum; assembly: GCA_009176605.1. Taxonomy (NCBI): domain Eukaryota; kingdom Metazoa; phylum Arthropoda; class Malacostraca; order Isopoda; family Armadillidiidae; genus Armadillidium; species Armadillidium nasatum. The sequence goes on from SEYY01017074.1 coordinate 8,190, forward strand.
AAATTCTTCATTATAGGAACTAAAATGTACAATATGTTTTATCTTTGTTCTGTTTTTTACAACTCTATTCTGTATAACTACCTTTATAGATATGAATTTTGAATAAATTATTCAATTATTCATATAAGTATAAACATTAAAAAATGTTGAAGTTTCTTCATATATATATATATATATATATATATATATATATATATATATATATATATATATATATATATATATATATATATATATATATATATATATATATATATATATGGGTTTAATAAAAATAAATAAACAGTAGAAAGGAAGAATAAGTAAATGTGTATAATGTGAACTACTTAATTTTGAAGAGTTATCACAGTCTTGTGTAACATGTGATAGGTAACTTTAAACATTGATATGTGTCAGTTACTCTGTGGGCAGGTAAATGTGAGGTGCAGTATGTCTAAACTTAGTTTCTATTATGGAAACTTTTTGGTTCCAGATACTGTATCCAAGGTCATGAGTCTATATTATGCTTCTGGAAAGAATCATTTTGAAAGCACCAGTGTGTACCTAAATCGAAATTAGATGAGCGTTGCAAAGAATTGTGATGAAAAATTAAAAAAGTAACTTCAAGAGTTACTTTTAAGCTTAATACCAGTAAAACACTGTAACCAAAAAAAAAAAAAAAAAAAAAAAAAAAAATACTGCGGAAAGAACTCTTCACTGAATATTCATGGGTTTTCTGCAATTGCTAAACCATTTGTAAATGCCATGATTGTCAGAAAGTGGAGAGAGTAGTTCAATACTCATAAGGATTAGCCTGCCAACCAATGGTAAACTACTTTGGTCAGATGAATCAACCTTTATACACCCCTCTCTAAGTAAGTTTACATATGGAGAACACCTTCTAGGGAAATGATCTGTACTATCTTATGTCATGCACAAGTGAAGCATAGAGGAGGTTCCATCATGGTTTGAGATGTTCCTATTATGGTACTCTGTAGTCCCAGTTATCACAGTTCATGATAGAGTAACTGTAAGGGATTTTGCAAGCATCTTGAGTTACGAGGTTCATCCAATGGTGCAAAGATTGTTTCATTCTTAATGCTAACTCCATTTATCAGATATAAGGCCGAATTAATACTTTTTATGCTGTCCAGTCATGGTTTGAAGATTGCAAATAAGGTTTCATGTTTTCCCTGGACCCTACAATCATCAGACCATAATATCAAGAGCCTTTGTGGTCAATATGAAAGAATTTGGTTAGTGATCACTATCCTTCCCCAGCATTCCTACAGGAAATTCATTTACTTTTGTATGAGAAATGGTATAACATCCTATTATGCATCTTCCAGGGCTTCTATTTGTCCATTTCCTGAAGAATTCAGGTGGTTAAGATGCAAGAAATATATTAATGCATTTACCAGGTGTTTGACCATGTTTCCATATTTTTTTCCAAGTCATATATATATATATATATATATATATATATATATATATATATATATATATATATATATATATATATATATATATATATATATATATATATATATATATATATATATATATATATATGGCCCTCTTTAAAACTGGCACTTGATATGAATTTAAAGGAATATCTGGTATTTTTAGCTGTATAATAAAAATTGGATATTCAGTATTCAGTGTTTGAAAATTTAGAATAATTTGGTTTTCAGTAATCTGGCCCATCCCTAATAATATTTTCATGATTAATGCCACTCTGACTATATATATATATATATATATATATATATATATATATATATATATATATATATATATATATATATATATATATATATATATATATATATATATATAGTTTGTAACTCATCATGTTGGATTTTTTTGGAACATTCAGAGGAAAATGCAAAGAATGCCCTTGCATTGAGTATGTAACAGAAAATAATTCTATTAAATGTGCATATTGTGACCATTCTCCATCAAAACATGAAATTAAGTCAGGTATGTTATATATATATATATATATATATATATATATATATATATATATATATATATATATATATATATATATATATATATATATATATATATATATATATATATATATATATATATATATATATGAAGCATAATGCTACCAATGTAGGAAGCAATAATGCATATGAATGATAAACTTTAACAATCAGTATAATAAATAGTTAGACTTTTCAGATTAATATAAAATCCATCTTCAATATTTTCTGTAACAAAATCACAATCAAATTAATAGTAAGTCACAATATGCATGACACAATAAATAAAAAATTAAGATTAATAATATTGAAAATAAAGTTAAAAACACAGGTTATAAATTACAAATGGTAAATTGTGAAATGAATGTACTAAGTGTATGTGAAAATTAAGTTAGTTGGTTATGGGTGAGAAAAAAGGAATGCACAAGACATCTGAATTGAGATTACATAGAAAAGTATTGATGTACAAAGTGCAGGAGAAAGGTCAAAAGATTAGGAGGGGACGGATGAGGTTGCTGAGTTTAGTTGGGGGTTGAGACGTTTAATATAGAGGGATTTCAGGATTTTCGGTCAGAATCGGTAGGGCAAGAGGATAAAATGCTGAAATCAAATGTATGTAGTGGATGGTTAAGGGACATGGCGTAGTTGTGTAAGGGAGAGTGTTCTGGAGAGAAAATGGGAAGATAACCAACCACCATCATATTCACATACACCGACAACATTCATTTCACAATTTGCATTTGTAATTTATAACCTGTGTTTTTAACCTTAATCGTTTGCTAGATCATTAATCTTAAAATTTTTATTTATTTTGTCATGCATGTTATGACTTACTATTAATTTGATTGTGATTTTGTTACAGAAAATATTGAAGATGGATTTTATATTAATCTGAAATGTCTAACTATTTATTATACTGATTATTGAAGTTTATTATTCATGTGCATTATATTTCTTCCTACGTTGTTAGCATTGTTTTATAATTCGTGTAAGGTTCCCTAGGAACTAATCTTTATATATATATATATATATATATATATATATATATATATATATATATATATATATATATATATATATATATATATATATATATATATATATATATATAGATCTGGCTAAGTTAATTATTGTAGTTATCCAGCCTCCAACCACCCAGAGTTTCCTTTTAAAAAAAAATTACACAATTTTCCTTTAAAAAAAAAAAATTTAAAAAAAAAAAAAAAATATATATATATATATATATATATATATATATATATATATATATATATATATATATATATATATATATATATATATATATATATATATATATATATATATAGAGCCAAGTTCCAATGAAACATGTGATGAAGAGGTAGTTTTCCAAAATGTTTCCGTCTCTCCTGTTTCTGTTCCAATTGACATTGATTTACCCAGTACTTCATTCAGTGAAACTAAGCGTGACAAAATTGAAAACAATAGTGAAGAACCAGTTGCTGAGAAGGTGAGATGTTTGTATAAGTTTATTTGTTGTAGATGCAACTGCAAATTTTTAAATAAAAAACAAACAATACTTCATATTAGGAAAACTCATTTCGATAAGTCCAAAACGCCAACAAAGTGTTTAATCTGTACAGAATCCTTTTTTAATTCTTTAAGCCTTTTGAAGCATTCATGTATATTAGAAAATTTTGAAACAAATTTAAATAGTGAGGTTATCACAGAACCAGTTATAACTGATCTTTCCAATATAGATAAAGTATCGCTCATTGGGAATCTTTCACTCGAGTTGCAGTGTAAGCATAAAGTTCCTCGAATTGCTATTGACAAAGTTATTTCAACTTTTGAGCATATTATGAATGAGAAACTCCCAGAAATTAATTCAGATTTTAAAAGAAAATCATTCTTGAATAAAAACAGTATTTTACTAAGGCCCACACTAATAATGATTGAAGATACTAAATGCTATGTTGTTTCAGTCATTGAAATCATAAAAATATTTCTGCAACATCCACATTTACAACAATATTTAAATTCGCCAGTTTCTTCTAATTATACGAATTGTGTGATGAAAGATATTGTTGATGGTTCAAATTTTTCTGTTCATCCTGGTCCTGCACAATATAGAGAGAGAAATGTTGGAATATTTTTATATATGGATGAAATAGAATTGTGTAATCCATTAGGAAAGAATAGAGGTTATAATAAACTATGTTTGGTTTATTGTAATTTCATAAATATACCACCAGAGTTAAGATCCAAAATTTCACATACTTATTTTTTGGGAGTTGCAAATTCTACAGTTTTACAGAAAGCAGATAATATGTCAAAATTTTTTGACGTGTTAAAAAATGATCTAAAATTATGAAATATGTAAAGTGAAAGCCTCTTGCTTGAAGTAATATATTTAAATTATTTTAACCTTCATATTTTTCAATGTAATTTTTTAAAATCTTATGGTAATAAAAGTGAAACTGAAGCTTTAGTAAGTGTATTTTTCTTTGTGTTCACTCTTTTATATTGTGTATAATAAATAACCCCCAATAATGAGGTTCAATATCTTAATTTTTTTCAGTAATGAAAGTTTGTTAATGTCGTCTAATCGGAATGTGCAGGGCATTGGGTATTCTCAGCTTCAAAGGAAACTTCTAGAAACCTACCCAAAGATGTTAAAAGAGCCTCAAAATCTTCTTGAGAAAGCACAGATCTAAGGGTCCTCTGGTATGAGCAAACATATTCAAAGATTTAATCTAGCAATCTTTCAAAATTACATATTTGTATAGTATAGACTACTTTTTATAATTTTAAAGTTTAAAATTTTTATTTTCTATTTTCTTTTTCTCAAGAGTGTTCTCACAACAACAATCTCAGATAGAAGAAGAAAAAGACGCGAGAGGTTGAGAAGAAGCAATTACAATTTTGATTTAAGTAAAGAAGAAATCCTTGAAATCTTGAAGGTGATTATCACTTCCAAAGTTAATTTTTGATATTTTAATGAAATTACAATTAAAGATAGACTATTCTAATTTTTAACAAAAGAAATTTCTTTAAATGAATCTAGTTTATATATATATATATATATATATATATATATATATATATATATATATATATATATATATATATATATATATATATATATATATATATATATATATATATATATATATATATATATATATATATATATATATAGAATCGTTCCTTGAATGACTGGAAAATCAGTGATCTTCTACATGCTTTAAAAGAAACTTTTTCATTACGAAGAGATTTAGCAATTAATGAAGATGAAGATAACCATCCTGAATACCTGCATCATCCGCAAGCTGTATGTATAATAACTATTCTCACCTTTTATTCTAAATTCATTCTAGTATAATTTGATTATCAAATATCTTATTTTTACAAATATTTATCGCAATTTTTTGGTGTCTATATTACAGGAATATCAATGTTAATAATTCAAAACCCAATTTTGTCATTATTTTTATTTTTAAGTTAGTATATAGTTTCATTTTGAAATTTAGTAAATAAAATCTTTCTAGTCTAGTTGTAAAAATTGAGAGATGTATTTCAAATAGCTTTTAAATTTTTTTTTTTTTAATATTTGCTAGCGTATTATACTTTTAATTAAAAAGTATCAATTGAATACTTTATCATTTTGCTGTCAATTATCAGTTTAAAGTTTTTGATGTGTGTAATAGAATATAACATTATGAACTCAATGCTGTTTCTTTTCACAGCTTGTGCAAGAAGTCGAATTGATCATGAAGAAGAATATCTCAGATATGTGCGAGTGCTTGAAAACTCTTTGTAGGAAACTTAAGAAGGAAATGTCAATTAATCATCTGATGGATCTTGTTCAGTATCTTGGCCCAGACACTGACTGTTTGTTTATAAAAGAATATGCATCACTCGAGGACATTGCCAACAGTATTTATTATGGGCCATGCTTATGGGTTGAAAACACTTTTTCCCTTGGGGATTGTATAATACAGATTTCCAAGAACCAGTGTGTAAAATTTGAAAAATTCTGTATGCTTGAAGCATCAATTATTTCATTTTGCATCTATTATTTAAAAAATCTATCTTATCCCCAAAATTATGGCCAATATTTAGGGCTGCTGCAATCCCTTTTAACAAATACAAACTTTGAAAGTAATTTACAGTCAGAAAAATTAGTACGCATTTTAAACATTATTTGAGCCACCCTTATGTGTTGAAATATCAACTCATGTGAGTTAAATTTTTAATTGATAAAAATATATAGGTATTAATTTTTGTTTAAATAACTGATTATTTTTATTTCATTTTCTATTTAAATATGAAATTTCTTATTTTTATTTTTCCCATCATTTGGTTAATAAATAACAATCTTTATTATATGTATAATTTTTACAATATTTTTGTAAGTTCCGTAATATATATGTAGCAATAATATTATGTTTGGTTTTCCTTTTTATGTATACCGCATATAATACTTTTCTAAGGTTTTAATTCATATATTTTACTATTTCTAATTTCATTCTAAATTTTAGTGTTTATAAAGATTACTTTACACTAAAGTATTTAAAAATTCTTTTATATTAAAATGATATTCCAATTTTAAAACACTTTTAAATATTTCCGCTAAACATATTTGAAAATTTTTTTTTACCTGAAATCTGACTGATTACTGCAATTACAAAAAGTATAATAGACCTTTTATGTATATTCATAAACTCAATATTATTATTTAAATAAGTCTTGATCGATGTAAAAAAGAAATTTTATGAATTTTTATGCTTAAAATGTAACTGATTTTATGAAATATTGATATCAATAAAATGAAGTAAAACTTTTAATTAAAA
>SEYY01017075.1:10000-24264 GCA_009176605.1 Armadillidium nasatum
TTACCTCTTATTCTTGACCAAAACTCAGATGTTTGAGCGTTCCGACAGCCAACCCTATTCTGTTTCCTCCTACTGTTTCTATCCTCAATTTTCAGCCAAAGGCGGTTGTTGTGCATACGTGCGCAACGATGTTGTTTGTTCTCGTCTCTAATTTGGAATCTTCCGAATTTTCCACCTTATGACTTCGGCTCTCTTGCCATAATTCATTTGTTCTGTTTATTTATCTCCTAATTCTACTGACTATTCTAAATTCTTCGACTTTTTAAACTACAAAGTAGACCACATTTTTTCTTCTTCTCCTTTCTCTGAAATAATCATATTAGTTGATTTCAATGTTCACCACTGCCAATGGCTTTCTTCTAGCTCTCATGATACAGCTGGTGAACGTGCCTTCCATTTCGCTATTCATAACGATCTTGAGCACTTGGCGCAGCTCCCTACTCGTATTCCTGATCGTCTTGGAGATGAACCCAACATTCTAGACCTTTTTCTAACTTCTAATCTTTCTCCTTATCCTGTTAAACTCTTTCCTCCTCTGGGTTCTAATCTCCGTATCCTCTTCTATCTCTTCAAGTCTTCCAAGAAAGACCCTTTGTTGAAAGAAAACGTTTGTGGCATATATATATATATATATATATATATATATATATATATATATATATATATATATATATATATATATATATATATATATATATATATATATATATATATATATATATGTAACCGTTCAAATTTTGAAAACCAACTAGAATTAAAAAGTACGTGTAATATAAATGACTGTTATTAAAGAAAGTTTGTTTAAAGATAAAGTCTTGCCCTTCCGGCGCTCTAAATTGTGTATTGTAATATAATTTATTTATTATTTTTGTATGTTGTGCTATATTTTTCCATTGTGTACTAATTTTCGTTTAAATTATTTTAACAGAAATTGGTCAATTTTTGATAAACAGTTTTTGAATTTTTGGTCAACAGTCTTTAATTAATATTTTTCCAACAATCTTTGATCATAATTTTTTCAATAGTCTTTGATTAACTCTTTGATTAATAATCTTTGATTAAATATTTTGATTGACAATTTTTGATTACTAGTTTTTGATGAACATTTTTTGAGTACCAGTTTTGATCAACATTTTTGATTAACTATTTTGCCTTTGATGATCAATATTTGAACTATATTTATTTCGTCAACTGTTTTGGAGTACTATTTAATTAACGGACTACTCGACAAAAATTGCAAGACTTCTATCGATAAGCCGAAAGAAAAAGGTACTAAACAAAACCTTTATCTACTAGATTTAATACTACTAGAAGAATATCTATGAAAACCGCCTAAAAGGATACTATAAATTTAAGTATTTATTTGGTTTATTACATTTATTATGATGTATAGTAAATTATTTGCAACAGGTAATTCAATTGAGTGTTAACTTGAAAAGGTTTAAATTATTCAAGTGAAAATTTTGTAAATAAAGTATTAGGTGGTAATTTTTCTTTTTCCTCCCAGTTGTTGAAAGAGTCTGTAACGAGCTCGTAAGCCCTTAGTATTTATCTACTTTAAACTTAGATCTTAAATACAAAAAATTGGTCAAACATTTTGTACGTAATCAGTGTGATATTGTGGGTAATTGGATCGCTCACAATATTTGGAGGTCCCACCGAGACTCCTCTTTCACTGGGGTGTTAGTTATCACTTATATTTTGATGCTTTGTAGTAATTTAAAATGTTTGTGACTGATAATTTGCAATTGATTTAAAAATTTATCTAATTATTTATTTATGCACATTTGTATGTAAAATATAAATGTATCTAATTTGTCTATTTATTTATTATTTTAAAAGGTAAAGAAAAAATGACTAGTGAAAGGATTCAGGAAGTTCATGGTAAAGAAACCGATGTAATGCCGGAGGAAGGTTTGGAGAGAGATGATTTGGAAGAAGATTTATTGACACTTTTGGATGATTTGCCAGAGCCACAAAAAAGTGAATACAAAGAAGGAAAACTTTCATTATCAACTATGAACATGCTCTTTCGGATGAATAAAGAAAAGCATGCTGAGAAATTAAGACGTTCGCAGCTTCCACCTCTGGTGGGTTCCATAAGTGTAAGTTCTGAAACGGAAGGACGTAAGTTTCATACTATTGTAACTTCTTTTGGTAGTACAGGTGAGGTTAACGTAACAACTGTGTATTGTACCCCAATCTGTAGTACAACCCTTTCAGTTACGCAAATGTACCCTCCCCAACTGCCATTTCATACCCCGCTTACTACAAATCAAATTCCATATTTTAATACTCCTATATATCAAGGTATTCCCCCTGTTACGACGACACCGTATATGTCATTTATTTCAGGAAAACACGTCCCAGAAATTTGCATATTCGATGAGTTTGGATTGCAGTCTCTAGATGAATATTTTACTATATTTGAAAATTTCTGTAACACTAAATATGGTTCAGATAGGCAATATTGGTTGATGGCACTTGAAAAGAAACTTCAAGGAAGTTTTTTAACCTACTATAAAATGAATGGAGGCCATACGTCAAATTATGACATTATTAAAAATCAATTACTAACATATTATAAAACAACCAAAGAATTGGGAAATCTTAAGCAGGTAACATTTGCTTCGGTAAAGTATGAGGGCGAAAAAATTCACGATTATATGGCCAAACTTAGGTTTTTGTTTACTAAGACTTATCCTCATATCGATCCAGAGACCTCCGATGAACTCTACGAGAAATTAAGGAATACACTACCAGAGAAAACTAAGAAACTGGTTGCAAGTAAGTATTTAGAAATGAAATCTATATTTAACATGAAAATGTCTTACAGTGCCATTCAAAATTTTGTGCTTGCTTTGGAGAGTTGCAATGAAATTTCGGTATCTGAGAGTAGTCCTACTTATTCTTATGTAGAGGAAGAGAAGAGTGATAAGAAAGTAGTTAATATTGTACGACCCAAGGTAAAGTTTAACACCAGTAAGATAGTAAGTAAGAAAAATGATCAACAAAAAGAATGCAGCTATTGCACAAAGTCTGGCCATACTTCAGAAAACTGTTTTAAGAAGCTAGGTTTGTGTTACGGATGTGGGTCAGGTTCTCACTTAATTTCAGAATGCAAAGAAAAAAGAAATATTTCAAAAAGAGAGAGAGTTGAAAAAGAGGATATTCCAGTCTGTCAATTTTGTGACAAGAAAGGACACATTGCCAAATCTTGCTGGTTTGCAAATCCAAAATTAAGGCCCAAGAAAAAACTCCCGGAAAACAGTGAAGACAACAGTAGCTTGCAGGAAAACTAGTAACACCTAAGGTAATGAGTGGGGTGACCTTAGGTGTAAGAAACAGATATGATGTATTATGTGACGAAATGGATGAAAAAATCCCTACTACTGAAGCAGACATAGAAAAACCTATTGAAAACTGTAATCTAAATGAGCAACCACCACCAGATATAAAAGAAAATTCTTTTAATCAGGAACTCCCAGAATTGGAGGTAAAAAGTTTTGTTTGTGAAAATGAATCCGCCCTTAAAATGCTAAACTGCGGAGAATTAAAATCACTTCCTGTAGTTCTTTATGACATAACATGTGAAACTTTACTAGACAGTGGATCTAGGAAAAACTACTTGGGAAACGATCTTTTTATTAAATTAGCCTCAGAAAGGAGGTTTGACATAGAAGAAAATACAGTATTTTTAGAATTTTCTATAGCTAATATATGTTTTTCAGACGAATTTACGATATTACCCAATAACCCAAGTTATTCCTTATTTTTAGGAGAAAGTTTCTTCACAAAGCATAAGATTATTTTGGATATGACTAAAGATAAATTAATTCACCATGGTGGGTATGAAGAAACCTTTTTGGGAAATTTATTTCAGAAAGAATGCATGTAGAAGAGTCTTACATGAAGTGCATTGCCTCTTGGGTGAAGATTTTGACAAAGAAAAAAAAGTAGTGAAACTTGAAATTCCAGATACGTCGATTGACTTTGTTGAATATGAGGAACTTGTTTGTGAACCGTTAAATGAAGCAAAGTTTTCTTTTGTACCAGGCATTGTAAATGATAGAACTTTTAAAGTAAAAGTGCTAAATCCTCAAGAACTACCTTCATTGAAGAAAGGAGAAAAGGTAGCATTAGTGAAAACACTCTTAACATCTAGTGAATGTTTTCAGAGTTTCATGGAAGAGTGTAAGGTGTTTGTTAATAGTGGAGACTCAGATGATTTAGATTTAGCTAAGGACGAGTGGGAAAAAGTGCAAGAAATCCCTAAGAAATGGACATTGGAAAAATTTAAAGAAAAAGTAATTTGTCCTCATTTGAAGGAGCAACAACAACAGAAACTTCTTAATCTTTTGTGGAAACATTCAAATGTATTTACAATAAATGATGAAGATTTAAAACAACCTGCATCCTTGACCAAATTTAAAATAGAACTCCTTCCGGGAGCTACTCCGGTATATCACAAGCCAAGACATTTTAACCCAATTATTACAACTGCTATTCATGAGGAAATTGAGAAACTAATGGCTAGTGGGATAATAGAAAGATCTAAATCTGAGTGGAATAGCCCTCTTGTTCCTATTTTTAAAAGTGATTCAAGCTTAAGATTGGCGGCAGATTATAGATCAGTAAATAAAAGGATTAGGGGAGATACTTTTCCTATTCCCAACCTTCAGGATACGATATACAATTTAAAAGGAGCCAAAATTTTCAGTTCAATAGATTTATGTCGTGCATACTATCAGATCGAAATTGAAGAAAACTCCAGAGATATAACCAGTTTTTCAGTTCCAGGAGTCGGATCCTTCAGGTTTAAAAGATTGAGCTTTGGTTTAAAGACTGCCCCATCGTGTTTCCAGAGAGAAATGGAGCTAGTTCTGGAAGATTTCTTAACGTCTGAAATACAAAATTTAGAAAATGAAGGCAAAGATGTTTCTTTAAACAAGTCCCTGAAAACTAAGTTGTCTTCTCAGCCTTTGGTACACTGCTATCTTGATGATATTTTGGTACGCTCTAAAAACTTTGAAACTCATGTAGACTTGCTTGATAGAGTATTGGATAGATTGGAAAAAAGGGGGTTAAAAGCAAAGTTATCAAAATGTACTTGGGCCACATCTGAAATAGAATTTTTAGGACATGTTGTGAATGACAAAGGATTGCAAAAGAACAAAACCTATTTTGACAAGATAAAAAAGTACGAAATTGAGAATTTAAAAACAATTGGTGACTTACACACCTTCCTTGGTTTAACATTATGGCAAAGGAAATTTATGAAACATGCTGCTGAAATAGCAAAACCACTAACCGAAATCATTGGACAGCCAAGAAAAACGGCAATTAATTGGAATAGTAAACAAATAGAAGCTTTTCAAAAGTTAAAATCTTTGTCTTTAGAAAACAACACTTTGTATTTTCCAGATTATAACAGCGAACACAAATTGATAGTTGCCACAGATGCTTCTCTTGAGGGTGCCGGAGCAGAGCTAATGCAATACCAAGTTGATGAGGATGGGAAATTAGAATTAAGAACAATAGCTTTAGCTAGCATGGCGTTCTCAAAAGCACAGAAAAATTACAGCACCATCGAGAGGGAATTAGCAGCCATAAGATGGGGGATAAAGACTTTCAAGCCTTTCCTATTAGGAATACCCTTCGTCTTGCAAACTGATCACCAACCACTAAAATATTTATATTCCTTGAAAAATGTAGATTCTAGGTTGGCACGCACATTAACTGATTTATTGGAGTTTGATTTCGAAATAGAGTACATTTCAGGAAAAGACAATGTAATTGCCGATGGTCTAAGTAGAAATGTGGTAAATTCAGAAATAGTGGTTGAAGAAGTTGGAGGAGATTATACAATAGTTCATTCTCCAAAAGGAGGCCCAAATTGCATGTTGGATTGTCTATATTTTCAAATTAAGAGAGACCAAACGTTATATACAAATTGGAAAAAGATAGTAAGCCAATCTCAGGTAAAAGAACCAACTGTATTCCTTCGAGAAATATTGGTTAAAGAGCTTCTGAAATCACCAAAAAAGTATAAAGTGGAAGGAAAAAAGAGAATCATTTCGAGTATGATAGACCCCGAAATAGCACCTTCTTTTGATTTTTTGAATGCTTTTAGTGAACTTTTCCGGTGTGTCATTTATGTTCTTGTTCATAAAACGTTTTTGATGAAATTTACTAGAAATGAAAAACCACTCGAAAATCCACCAGTCATTTATCTATTTTCTTTATCAGGTGGGCATATTGAGTTGATAGAACCAAATAAAGATGAAAAATGCACTTCTTTTCTAGAACACAGGCTTGTTCCTTATGGAAACAAAAGATTAGATCATGAATTTGCTCTAGAATTGAAACCAGCTTCAGTTTTACCACTTGTCAGTTCTTTTAGAGAAACTCCTACACTCAGTCTGGTCACTGATAAAAAGAAAGGCTTAGTGTATCATTTTGGAGATGAGGATTTTGGTGCTGATGATGGCATTAGTAGTACTTCATGCTGTGATCATATTCACAATCGCATTTCAAAAATATATGTCACAATTAGTGGTTTAAGTTTTTGTAGTATTTTGGATTCCGGTTCCTCTGTAAATTTGATTTCCAGAACCAGCTTTGAGAAATTGCAGGAAAAGAAAAATGTAGAAAAACTGAAACTCAGTCATCCTGTAACTATGGTAGGCTACAATGGAACATCGATATTGAGTGAGTATGTAAAACTAGATATAAGAATTGAAAATTTGGAATTAGAAAATGTTCCTTTTGCACTTGTTGAGGACTTTATTTTTGGAAAACATTCGAATTTTTGCATTATTATGGGTGTTCAGACATTGAAAGAGTTGGAAACCAAACTAGATTATGATCATAAATTTGTTATCATGAGGAATTCAGTTTTTTCATTTATACCTCAGACATTTTTTGAAGGTTGCAATTGTGGAGATGGCCATATTACAAATCTGCAGAACTCGTTTGACCATTTGACTGATTCCAGTACGATAAAGGAAGATCAAAACAATGTATTGCTACAGAAGTTAAAAGAATGCCTTAAACAAGGAGGCATATTGAAACTTCCTTTAGAATTAAAAAGGTTTAGAAGATTTTATAATAAACTACTTTTGGACAAAGATATATTATACTTTCAGGATTCAGCTAACCTAAGAGTTCCCGTGGTGTCTTTTCAGTTGATGACGAATTTGGTACTTAATACTCACAACAGCATGTTGCATATTGGACGAGACAAATTGTTTGAACTTTGTAAACAGCAAATTTTTAATCCAGATTTAAGGAAGGTGGTAAGTGACGTAAGTACAACTTGTCCTATCTGTCAGTTAAATAAAATTAAAAGTCGTACACCGCATCTTCCTATTATTAAGATTCAGACTCATCAACCATATCAGTTAGTTGCTCTTTATTTACTCCAGTTGCCTTTTTCAAAGTCTGGTAATGCATATTTGTTAACAGTAATAGATCACAATAGTAAATTCCTTCATGCCATACCTGTAAGAAATAAAAAATCAGAAACAATATCTCTTGCTTTGAAAAGACTTCTTCCGACACTTTTAAAAATTCCAAATGCTATTTTAACTGACAGAGGTTTGGAATTTACAGGAAGAGTAGAAGAACTACTATCAGAATATAACATAAAGCATCTGACTACTAGTAGTTACACCCCATGGGGAAACGGGGCTTGCGAAAGAGCAAATAAAACCATTTCCGATTTGTTAAGAAGTTCAGTTACCGACCCTAAAATTTGGGATGAACATCTTCCAAAAGTAATTTCAATATATAACAATACTCATCATACCGAGTTAAATATGTCTCCTGCTTCCTATATTTTGAATACTAAACATGAAGTGACTGATAGGCCCTTGATCCCCAGAACGGATTTTAAATTCTGGGTCAGAGGACATGAAAAATTCCGTCCGTTTGATGTAGGTGAACTGGTCATCAAGAAAATTGTGAGAACATCTGATAAAGTTGCACATAAATTAGATGAAAAATATAGTGGTCCTTATAAAGTACAGAAAGTATTTGCTAATAATTTAACTTACGAAATAAAATCCTGTTTAGATGGAAAAATAATACAAGTACATTACCATTATCTTCGTCCCTGGAAGACTGCACCTGACTACCTGCAAAACACCAAATTATTTGAGATTTTTTATTCTACATTGCTCAATGAAATTTGCCGAACAGATGAAACTATACTTGTTCCAATTCAGTATGAACAGACTGAAGAAGAACTTTATACAGAAAAAGATCCAGATTACTATGAAATAATAACTCCAGATTTTCAACCATTAACTCTAAGTTATAGTGAAACTCCCCAACATTCTTCCTTTCTACAGACTCTTGGAGAAGAAACTGGAGAAAATTTAAAAATACTTCAAAATGTTCGATTAATAAAAATCAAATATGAGGTCCTACTGCTTAATCTGGAACATATTAGAAATGAATCAAGTACACAAATAGCAGGGAAAGTAAAACAGAATTTGGAACAGATCTGTACTATAGAACGAAAGCTTCAGAGGTTCAAATACTTAGAGCAGTTAGATTTTAGTATTTTATGTAACTTAATGTTGGAGTTAACGGACCTTCATGTGACAATTTCCAGATTACAGGTTGAAGAGCATAACTCGTCTATTGAAGAATTCTTCGAACTCTGTGACAAATTATCTGTAAGCAACGTATCTCGAACCCCGACTTCTTTGAACCATACCAATGATCCAGAAACAAATATACTGTCAGAAAGTTTTCATATTTCACCCCCTAAAGAACGAAAAAGATTAAGATTAAGAGCAGATGCACAAATATGCCAACAATTTTCATCCTCTCACAACTTCCATCCAGGCAGATTAACAAGAAATCAAGCGAAAGAATTAGAAATTAATGTAAATGAACTTCCTTAATCCTAGGTCAAAATATATAAGGTATGTAACAAAATATAAAAAAATAAAATAAAATTTAATTTAATTAAATTTAATTTCTTGAAATTTTTATGAGTTTTTCTTAAGGAGGGGGAAGATTGTAACCGTTCAAATTTTGAAAACCAACTAGAATTTAAAAAGTACGTGTAATATAAATGACTGTTATTAAAGAAAGTTTGTTTAAAGATAAAGTCTTGCCCTTCCGGCGCTCTAAATTGTGTATTGTAATATAATTTATTTATTATTTTTGTATGTTGTGCTATATTTTTCCATTGTGTACTAATTTTCGTTTAAATTATTCTACCGACAGAATTGGTCAACAGTTTAATTAATATTTTTTTAACAATCTTTGATTATCATTTTTTCAATAGTCTTTGATTAACTCTTTGATTAATAATCTTTGATAAAATATTTTGATTGACAATTTTTGATTACTAGTTTTTGATGAACATTTTTTGAGTACCAGTTTTGATCAACATTTTTGATTAACTATTTTGCCTGTGATGATCAATATTTGAACTATAATTACTTCGTCAACTGTTTTGGAGTACTATTTAATGAACTTACTCGACAAAACTTGCAAGACTTCTATCGATAAGCCGAAAGAAAAAGGTACTAAACAAAACCTTTATCTACTAGATTTAATACTACTAGAAGAATATCTATGAAAACCGCGGAAAAGGATACTATAAATTTAAGTATATATTTGGTTTATTACATTTAAGATGTATAGTAAATTATTTGCAAGGGTAATTCAATTGAGTGTTAACTTAAAGTTTAAATTTATTCAAGTCAAGTAAAATTTTGTAAATAAAGTATTAGGTGATAATTTTTCTTTTTCCCCAGTTGTTGAAAGAGCCTGTAACGAACTCGTAAGCCTTAGTAGTTACTACTTTATCTAACTTTTAAACAAAAAATTGGTCAAACATTTTGTACGTAATAAGTGTGATATTGTGGGTAATTGGATCGCTCACACATATATATATATATATATATATATATATATATATATATATATATATATATATATATATATATATATATATATATATATATATATATATATATATATATATATATATATATATATATATATATATATATATATATATATATATATATATATATATATATATATATATATATATATATATATATATATATATATATATATATATATATATATATATATATATATATATATATATATATATATATATATATATATATATATATATATATATATATATATATATATATATATATATATATATATATATATATATATATATATATATATATATATATATATATATATATATATATATATATATATATATATATATATATATATATATATATATATGGCGCATTCCATGACAAATCATGCAAAAAAAGAGAAAATTTACACCACTAGGTCTTAGATTTTGCTTAAACTTTGTTTATCTACTGTCTTTTACCTAAAAACAAAGAAAATGAGGTTTAAAAATTTTTTTAAAATTTTTTTGGGGGATTTTATAGCCCCCCAAAATTTGGAGTTTTCAAAATTTTGGTTTTTTTCAAGAGGTCATAACTTTGGTTCTAGAAGTGATAGAGTTGTGAAACAAAATGCATTCTATGCCAAATGGCCTGATAAACAAGAGTTACTCTAAGCATTTTTTACCTAAAACTTATTTTATTAAAAGTTATAGAACATTTAACATTTGGGGGCTGCTTCCCCCCCTTATGGCCAATCGATACAAAAAATTTTATTGATGTTAAAAAAGTTCCTTTATCATTTGTTCATAAAAGTAAATAATGAACCACTTGTGAATTAAAGTATTTAATGCATATATCTTACTTTGAATAATGGGAGGTGCACACATTTTTCCTTATAACATTAGTCAAATACTTTATTAATGTTTAATTAATCCCTAATGTATGACTTTCTTAACAATTAACATTAATTTCCTTTATATATAATATTAAATTAAATGAGTTTTAGTAAGTAAAAATACATTTAGCTGTTTTTAATTTTCAATTTCATTAAACAATTAGCATTTTTTACATCCTTTTTCTCAAATGAGTATGCTATATTAATCCCTGGAATAATGGTTGGACTTGACATTATACACAATATGTCATCTTCTGGTATCCAACATTCATCCTTTTTTTTCGGGAAAGATGTATTTGTAGGGCTGTTTAGCAGATTGATGTAAGAAATAATTTTATAATCTCTAAATTCATGTAATACCTCTTCAATAATCCCCATCAAAAAAGCCTTATCATATATGCAAGCAACATATTGATAAGGAAGTTTGTAACACAAATAATCGAAAATGTATGTTGCAGCGTTGTAAAGAATGTCCAGGTATAGCATCTGTTTCAAATTATATAAATTCTCTAGATGTATTATCTGAAAGTGACAATGTAGAATACTATCAATGGGTAAGCACTGACAGAACAACTATAGAAAAATTTGTGAAGCCTGTTCACGATTTCATTTCCTGCTTGTCAAACAATATTGTTAATCTAACTCGCCATCATTACATAGCTAAAACTCAAAGTGCATATCTGAATAGTTTGAAAGAAAGTATACCTCCAGATGAGGCTATTGTAATAGGTGATTTTGCTGAAAATTATTCCATTTATGGTTCAGGATGCTGCCAAAATATTTCATTGGACAAATGAACAGGTTACATTGCATCCTATTGTTATTTATTACTTAAATGCTGACAGTAAGCTTGATCACAAAAGTTACTGCTTTATCAGTGATTCTCTAGAGCATTCAACTACTGCAGTCTATACTTTTCAAACACATTTTATGAAAATAATAACTCAAAAGTTTTCAACAATAAAAAAAGTTCATTACTTTTCAGATGGTTGTAAGGCACAATATAAAAACCGGTTCAATTTTATTAACTTATGTTATCATGAGGATGATTTTGAAGTAAAAGCAGAGTGGAATTTTTTTTGCAACAAGTCATGGGAAAAGTGTGTGTGATGGAATAGGGGGCACAATAAAAAGAGCTGTTGCAAAAAGAAGCTTGCAAAAAACAGTGTCAGACCACATTTTGACTCCAGAATCCTTTTACAACTTTTGTAAATCTAATTTTAAGAACATTGAATGCATTTTTGTTTCAAAGACTGAAATAGAAGTGAATAAAAACATCTTGTCAAGTAGATTCCAGAAGGCTCTTCCAATTAAAGGTTCTACAGGTTTTCATAGATTTATCCCTAGTGGAAAAAATGGAATTATTTGCTTACCAGACATCTAATGATAAATCACCAATATTGTTTAAAATGAGTAAAGTTGAATCTGATTTAAGTGACACAGAAAATAGTGGAACTGAAATTGATTATACTCCAGGACAATATGTTGCTTGCATATATGATAAGGCCCTTTGGATGGGGATTATTGAACAGGTATCACATGAATTTAGAGATTATAAAATTAATTTCTTACATCAATCTGCTAAACAGCCCTACAAATACATCTTTCCCGAAAAAAAAGGATGAATGTTGGATACCAGAAGATGACATATTGTGTATAATGTCAAGTCCAACCATTATTCCAGGGATTAATATAGCATACTCATTTGAGAAAAAGGATGTAAAAAATGCTAATTGTTTAATGAAATTGAAAATTAAAAACAGCTAAATGTATTTTTACTTACTAAAACTCATTTAATTTAATATTATACATAAAGGAAATTAATGTTAATTGTTAAGAAAGCTATACATTAGGGATTAATTAAACATTAATAAAGTATTTGACTAATGTTATAAGGAAAAATGTGTGCACCTCCCATTATTCAAAGTAAGATATATGCATTAAATACTTTAATTCACAAGTGTTTCATTATTTACTTTTATGAGCAAATGATAAAGGAACATTTTTAACACCAATAAAATTTTTTGTATCGATTGGCCATAAGGGGGGGAAGCAGCCCCCAAATGTTAAATGTTCTATAACTTTTAATAAAATAAGTTTTAGGTAAAAAATGCTTAGAGTAACTCTTGTTTATCAGGCCATTTGGCATAGAATGCATTTTGTTTCACAACTCTATCACTTCTAGAACCAAAGTTATGACCTCTTGAAAAAAACCAAAATTTTGAAAACTCCAAATTTTGGGGGGCTATAAAATCCCCAAAAAAAATTTAAAAATTTTTTTAACCTCATTTTCTTTGTTTTTAGGTAAAAGACAGTAGATAAACAAAGTTTAAGCAAAATCTAAGACCTAGTGGTGTAATGCTTTGCATGATTTGTCCTGGATTGCTCCATATATATATATATATATATATATATATATATATATATATATATATATATATATATATATATATATATATATATATATATATATATATATATATATATATATATATATTATATATATATATATATATATATATATATATATATATATATATATATATATATATATATATATATATATATATATATATATATATATATATATATATATATATATATATATATATATATATATATATATATCTTTTGGTATATTTATTAAAATTCAATACTTTACATGAAAATCAATCCTCTTACCTTCAAATAAATCCCCCCTCCAGCCCCCATAAGCATTAACCCAAAGTAAATGGCCAAATACCCTGAACAATACCCAAGAGAACCAGAAGGTTATGAATAGATTATTTTTCAGATGACTCTCTTGAAGATTAATTTTCAATAATTAAAATATTGACCACCCTTAAGCTATAAACTAGTCTTAAGGTATACTTATCTTTAAATCTTAGTTTAGTTTTACAATCAACAATATTATAAACTTCACTTGCCAGAATTTATTAAAACCGACAATTAGTTTGTGAAAAAGTTTATCACTTATATAATTATGACAACAGTAATTTAACATATAAACTTCATGAATACTGCACATAACAGTTTTAATGACTTCATAAATTTAACATAAGTACATAAGCACTTTAACATAATAACTGTATTTAACAGCAACTTAACAAAACTGTATACTTTACTGTACTGTATTTTACTTATACTGTACTGTATTATACTACTGATTCGTCATTCTAATTCTTTTTATTATTTTTAATTCTGCGCATCATTTGACACGTACGCCACGTGGGCTAATATTTAAGCTCCGTTTTAAAACGATATAATTTTATAACGGTATGCTTTTTAACAATAAAAATTTTATATTTTTTCACACTCAAAACATGTAAATTAATATGTAATAATTTTATTAATTTTAACTTTTAATTATTTAACAATTTTAATATTCTCCCAACAGAAAGTTGCAGAGAAGCTGCAAATTCTACATTAAATTTAATTTTGATTTTATTAATTTGTCA
>SEYY01017078.1:0-12143 GCA_009176605.1 Armadillidium nasatum
AGTCATCACCTTTCCCACAGTACATTATTTACCATTAAGTAAATCGTATCTGAACTCTGTACGTATTTATATAAGGGATGTTGAAGGTGAACCATTTCCATTCACTGACGGTACTGCATTGTGTAAAGTCCATATCAGAAAGAAGCTACGCTAAATAATAATAATAACAATAATAACAATAATAATAACAATAATAACAATAATAATAACAATAATAGTAATAAATAATAATAATAAAATGGAAGGAGAAAGAGTATTTAGGGGTTATAAAATGCAGAGAGGATACGGTCTTGGAGGCTTTTTCGCAAAATTACTGCGAGGAGCATTACCTATATTTAAATCCAGTGGAAAATATCTCGTTAGAAAGGTCGCAAAGACAGGAGTAAACACATTACGCGATGTTATAGGAGGAGTTAACCCTCGTGAAGCCGTAAAACGTCGTATTGCTGATGTTTCTGATGAAATGCTAGACGATGTTAAACGGAAAATACGTCGCAAGATGACTGGAGCTGGAGTTGGTAGGAAGATGATAAAAGGGAAGATGAAGAAGAAAAAGAAGAAGAAGAAGAAGAAGAAGAAGAAGAAGATTGTGAAGGATAGAGTAAAGAAAAAAGAAATTGATGTTTTTGACTTTTAGGTAAGCAGTCTAAGCGAAAATATAAACCAATGTTATTATTTCCATGTATCATTATTCGTCGACTGATCATAGAAGCAGGATGCACTTCCTTCATCCCTCAAGTCCTGACTGTTGTAAAACAGAGTTAGATCTCTTTTCTGTGAACCCTACACAGACCAGTGTAGGTGAAACCAACTTTATCAGTATTAATCCTGTACACTCTATTACGAACACCGATGTACCTTTAGAATTTAATGTACCTGGAACTTCAGATCAGTATCTCGACCCTTCAAATGTATTTTTATATTTAAAAGTAAAGTTAGTAAATGCTGAAGGTGGTTCAGACTTACCTGGAGCAGATGAACATCTCATTTTCCCTGAAACAAATTTTCTATATACCTGCTTTAGCCAAATTGAGGTATTTTTAAATGAAACGTCTCTAGGAGCATCATCTGCGAGTTATCCATACAGAAGTTATATAGAACATTTACTGAATTATTCAGATGATGCAAAACAGTCCCATCTCCAATCTTGTGGATTTTACAGCTTTAAAGATGCTGAAAATCATCGACTTAAATGCGCTAAAAACAGATACAATGTCTATGAATATTATGGGAGAATAAATGGGGATATATTCTCCCAAGAAAGGCTTATACTTCCTTCTGTAGACACCCGTGTTCGGTTCGTAAGAGCAACCGCACCATTTGCACTTGGAATATTGAGTGCGTCAAATGCTACATCTGCTGCCCCAAAACCAACATTTCAGTTATTAGACGCCTATTTATATGTAAGAAAAGTGAAATTAGCTCCCACAGAAACATTTACAGATCGAGAAATCTCTTCTTGAGACTACTGCGAAATATCCAATAAGAAGAATTGAGACTAAAATTTTTAATTTCACACAAGGATTATCAAATATTAATATTTCGAATATAGTCAATGGAAGTCTTCCACAGAAAGTTATTGTAGGGATTGTAGAACATGAAGCATATTCTGGCCATTATAAAAAGTCTCCTTTTAAATTCACTCATTTTGGACTTAGGGCCATCAGTTTACATGTAAACGGTCAACCATTCGGCCGAAGTTATGAGATGATATACAGTGGGGAGAGCCCCTTATGTTCACGACCATTTTATGATTTAATCTCGAATACTGTGTCTTGTGGGGATAACGGTACAGGCATTGATTTGAATTCATATGTCGAGAATAGTAACTTGTATGCTTATGATCTTACACCCGATCTTTCAGCTTGTAATGCTTTTCATCTCAACATTGTAAGAAAAGGCACTTTGGGAATAAGTTTAACTTTTGACAAACATTGTAAGAAAAGGCACATTGGGACTAAGTTTAACTTTTGACAAAGCATTGACCTCTCCTATCTCGGTCCTGGTATATTTGGAGCATCCTCAACTGATTGAGATTGATCGTGTAAGAAACATTATCTTGAATTATTAAAGATGAATGAAGAAGAAATTTTAAACGTTTTTTAAAAATGAAAAAAGATTTTTAGGCGTGTTTGCCTGTGACGAGCTCGCCTCAGTGAAATTAGAAATAGATTCAGGACTTATCTTCAACACCTCACCTCGAATTGTCAACAGTGGACATTGGATCTCAGTTTATAAAAGAAAAAATAATGATGTTTACTTTATGGATTCATTAAATTTTGATTTTATGTTAGACCATTCTGATGTGACTCGCTTTTTTAAATATAATAATATTCATCATGTAAAGAAGATGTGCTTTCCTGTACAATCCTCTTCTTCTAAATTGTGTGGAATATACTGTATTTATTTTATAAAATGTTTTTTAAAAAATAAATCTTTTAATGAGATTATAAATATATTTAATATTAAAAATTTGTATATGAACGATTTTATTATCACTGATTACGTAATAAATGAAATAAATTAGTCAGGTGTTTACATTTCCTTTTGATTTATATATATATATATATATATATATATATATATATATATATATATATATATATATATATATATATATATATATATATATATATATATATATATATATCAGAAATTATTCTTCGGAAAAACATCTGTGTATTGTCTTTGGAATTTAAAATATTTTGGGGGATGGGGAAAAAAAGATTATCTTTTTTTCAGAGATTATAAGGTCGAGCATTTTTCCAAAGTCACCGTATATATATATATATATATATATATATATATATATATATATATATATATATATATATATATATATATATATATATATATATATATATATATATATATGAAATAAAAAAAAAACAAAAAAAATACGAGTAAAAATTTATTTTCACGGAAGAAGCATAGAGTCTTCTTTAGCATAGTGGTAAAAGCCTCGACCCTCCGACGAAAAAAGTTGGGTGTTCAAGCCTGCTTTTCATAAGTTTTTTCCGTTTAAAGTAAAAAGACTCTCTCTTAAAATAATTTTGGTAATTTATTATTATTATTTATTTATTATTATTATTATTATTATTATTATTATTATTATTATTATTATTATTATTATTATTATTATTATTATTATTATTATTATTATTATTATTATTAAAATAAAATTATTATCATGTTTTCTTAGAAAAAATAATAGTTTCTCTTAAAATATTGGATAAAAGAAAACTTGAATCTCTCACAGTGAAAAACACCAACAAAATTATTATTATTATTATTATTATTATTATTATTATTATTATTATTATTATTATTATTATTATTATTATTATTATTATTATTATTATTATTATTATTATTATTATTATTTTTAAAATACAAAGTTTGAAATAAATAAGTGAAAAAATAGTTCAAATATATATGAAATATAACAAAAACTCGCAAAGTCGAAAAAAAAAAAATACGCGTAAATAAATTTATTTTCACGGAAGAAGCATAGAGTCTTCTTTAGCATAGTGGTAAAAGCCTCGACCCTCCGACGAAAAAAGTCGAGAGTTCAAGCCCGCTTTTTCAGAATTTTATCGTTCAAAAGAAATGTATTTATTATTATTTATTATTTATTATTATTATTATTATTATTATTATTATTATTATTATTATTATTATTATTATTATTATTATTTTTAAAATACAAAGTTTGAAAAAAAATTTTATAATTATATATATATATATATATATATATATATATATATATATATATATATATATATATATATATATATATATATATATATATATATATATATATATATATATATATATATATATATATTATGGTTTCTATGGTAACAACAACAACAACAACAACAACAAATGTATGGACCTAACGCTTGTGCGCGCGCGAATAAACCACGAATATCCCGGGCGGGCGCGGCGTCGCGAAGGGTCACCCAACCCCCCCTCCTCCCCCGCGAATATAAAAGAAAAAAAAAAAAAATGTATCAAAGTTCTGACGTCATTTTAAACACAAAGTCAAAAATTTGCGGCAACAGTAGAACTATTTGATTCTATGTAAGGAACGTTCGAGTTAGCGCAATGGTAAAGTGTCGGGTTTTAAAACCAAAGGTTGAGGTTTCGAATCCCCATTTCTGAAGTTTTAGTTGTGCTCGCTTGCTCTCTCGTTCGTTCATTCGTTCGTTCGTTCATTCGTTCGTTCGTTCCTCTCTGGAAATTTCGAAGTAAGAGGATGATGAAGTGACGTCATGAACAAAAGGAAGACGGTGATTGGTCGGATGAAATAACAGGCTATGACGTAGAAAATACAAATGAAAGACGCTGATTGGTCGGATGAAATAGATTCGCTTAGAAGGAAGATGCCAGGCAGGCAGGCAGGCAGGCTCTGACGTCATCATCAGATGGCACTCCCATCACAAAGGTAAGGGCTAGAAAAAATCTCTAGCATGAAGGAGAAACATGCTAGAAAAATACCCTCAAGCTAGAACGTGAGGCACGCGCAGGCGGAAACATCAAAGGAAAGCCGGCAAAACAAAAGGATTAAACAGGTAAGATTAATTAAAATAACATGATTACATCAAAGATAAGACCGAAAAACAAGATCAACATGAAGATAAGACAGGATTATCTGATTAAAAACACCTCACAAAGGTACGTGAAGTCCCCTCAGGGGGCAATTTCCCCTCAGGGGGGGGGGGATCACCCCCAAAAAAGGGCTCAGGAAAGAAGGTGGTTTCCCCTCAGGTGACGTCATCGATTCCCCTCAGGTGGCACTGGCACTGGGAGTGCCTGCCTGGTATATCGTTCTTATACTACTAGTACGAGCTGTGTTTTTTGTGAGAGTTCGATTTGCGGATGTTCTTAATTTTTTCCTGCAGTTATTTATTGAAACTCTGTCTTTTTATCAGCTTTAAGCAATGTAGAATCAGTTTTAAATTCAATATATGTGTCTGTTGTATTAACATTAGTATTTGTGGAAACATCCTTATTAAATGCTATTTTAAGCAATGTTTTTTTACCTTATAGGTTCCTCATTTATTCAACAGCTATAGCTGTTACATCCCTATTTGTAAGACCTTTATAATACCTTTCATATCGCATCACAGATTCCATTTCTTCCTTATTAGAATCTTTATCAATTTTATCTAAAACTATTTTCAACATGCCTTCAAAATTAATTACCGAGGCTGTTGTTTAATTGAGTCAAACCTTTAGCTTTTAGAATATGGTCTATTCCTTTATCAGATTTTGATAATCGCAAAGGACCTATGGATATAAAACTGTCACCTGTTGTCCCCTCTTCAAAACACATCAGTTAAGTCACCCTGGAATCTTCCTGTCACTGGTATATACTCTCCGTTCTGAGATACCAAGACACAAATGTATATTCGCAATATAATACCCTATGGCCAACTTCCTCAAGAAGCTGTACAGATTTCCAAGTGCATGAGCCGTGGTAAATGAGGCAGCAGCAATCTTATTAGCCTTCGATGAATTATCATCATACGCAGTTTTACGCAAGGTAACAATATGCTTGCTACCTTCAACCTCAATCTTATTAACTTCTAATTCGGACTGTTTAAAGAGTTATTAAACAACATCATCACAATGGCACCTAATATCTCCTATATTTGGGACCGTTCTTCCATTTTACCCCAATGGGAGTTGAAACATAGCTTTGCGATGTAGCGGACTCCTGGGTTATCGAGCTTGGCACCCTCTTTTTCAAAAAATGCCGCACTGAAAATATCAAATTCAGGATCGTCAATATCAAAGTAAAAGGCAGGAAAACCAAATGCCTCAGTTTTCCATTTAAGGAATGTCTGCATATATTCGATGAATAAACCACTTAGAGCCTTGAAAACCCATATCTCATATATCTGCAAGTTCTTATACCTTATCTCAACTGTCAATTTTAATTCCGGTGTGGTGTAAACACCGAAAATTTCCCTTTGTCTTTCAGTATAAGTACATAGTCCATCCTTTCCTTCTTTAGCTCATGTTCTACATAATGCAAATACGAGTTTGACATCATACCTTCCTGGTAAAACAGGAATGTAAAAATCCTGTGGAGGAAGGATACGGACGTAAGATACTCCGAAATATTGGTGCTCGTTTTTTGAATCCACTCGTTTATACTGGGAATCTGATCACCAAAAAGTTCTTTGGAATACCCCCTGGAAATCTCTGACTTTTCTGGACCCAGGAGTACAAAGATGTAAAATCTAAATAATTATACTCTGAAGCTGCTTTGCTTACGTTGTTAGACTTATCACAACTTACACTCTCTGGAATGACATAAATGTCTAATGATGTTTTCTAATAATTGAGTCTTTAAAACCCAGTTTGGTTTTTGTCGGTTTTCTTTGAATTCCGTAAAAAGTTCTTATTCTAATCGAATTAGTTTTAACATCAAATATGAAAAAAAAATCCAATAACGACAACAATTATAAAAACATCAACCGCAATAATAAAAATAATAAAAACAATAATAATAATAATAATAATAATAATAATAATAATAATAATAATAATAATAATAATAATAATAATAATAATAATAATAATAATAATAATAATAATAATAATAATAATAATAATAATAATAATAATACTAATATAATAATAATAATACTACTACTACTATAAACTAATAATAATAATAATAATAATAATAATAATAATAATAATAATAATAATAATAAATTATATTTGATGCGTTATTAACAGCCTCATTAAAATTTGGTGATTCGAATATAAAAATTTATAATCTACTCTCTCACACACACACACACACACACACACACAACACACACACACACACACATATATATATATATATATATATATATATATATATATATATATATATATATATATATATATATATATATATATATATATATATATATATATATATATATATATATATATATATGGGCGTTGATTATAAATTTAGTTTTTAAATTAAAAAGTTCCATTTAAATACTGCTTAAATGATAATAATAGTAATAACAATAATATTAAAAATAATACTACTAATAAAATTCTTTCTTCAATCTTTAATCTTTATTTATTTCCAGTTACAAATCACACAAACAAATATCGTACAATTTACATGGAGGGCTTATGGATAATAATAATAATAATAATAATAATAATAATAATAATAATAATAATAATAATAATAATAATAATAATAATAATAATAATAAATAAATAAATAAATAAATAAATAAATAAATAAGTAAATAAATAAAATAATAATAAATTAACAGATAGGGCAGAACATAATCGTTTTAAGCCCAAAATAATTTACGAGAACTTCTATACTGAGCATGTGATATTCCCAAATCATTCAAAATTCTTATTTCGCTTTTGAAGTGTAGAATTGAAATCGCTGAAACTTTCTGTATTAAAATAAAAAAAATAAAAAAGTTGCAGGGCTAAGTATCGAAAAATTTTTTCTATAAAAGCAAGCTTCATGTCAGGCGTGTATTCAGTCAGTCTCATAAGGGTGAAGTAATTGCATCTCTCTTTAGCAGTGTTGACATAATACATTTATCTTACAAAACTTGAATATTTATAGATGTGTAAAAGTTTTAACTACTACTACTATTATTATTAGTAATAATAATTTCTTCTTTTACAAATTTGTGATATTACAAAAAGGTTCTTATTTGTTTCAAATTCGAGGACGTGACATCTCTTATGAATATGTTTGGTGTAAATGTTTTGTATTTTCATAATCTTTATTACATATTTATTTTTAATTACCAACATATTTATTTTAAATTTTATTTTTAAAGCACATTTATTATTTTTTTTTAAAATTTTATTTTATTTTTTAATTTTTATATTAATTTTTTTTTTTTTTTTTTTTTTTTTTTTTTTTTTTTTTTTTTTTTTTTTTTTTTTTTTTTTTTTTTTTTTTTTTTTTTTTTTTTTTTTTTTTTTTTTTTTTTTTTTTTTTTTTTTTAAAAATTTTTATTTTTAATTTGTAATTTATTTATTTTTAAAAATTAATTCATTTAAAATTTTTATTTTGTAACTTATTTACGTATTTCAAAAATTTTGCTTTTAAAATTTTATTTTTTTAGATTTTCTATATTTTATTTTTATTTTTAATTTTTAAATTTTGCGTTGTTTTAATTTTAATTTATTTATTTATTCATTTATTTTTTTTTGGCAGCATCTATTTTTTCATTATTTTAAAATATTTGTTTGAGAACAACTATTTTGTATGTATTTTTGTAAATATATGTTTTTTATTCATGAGATGTTCTATTTATATAGATCTAGCCATTTTCTGTTATGTTGCTGGTGCTTTAGGTGGTGAATGTGGACGAGGAGGAAGGTCACATGAACAACGTGGAAACTGGGAAAATGATCCTGGTGCATGCCCTAGAGATGTAGCTAGAGTAGAAAATGGAACCTCCAAACATTATTGTCGACTCTGAGAGAGACGATGAGCCAGGAAGTGTCTTTAGCGTTGAGGTCAACAATAGCGAATCTCCCCTCCTCAAGGATTCCGAGGCATCAACTTAAATTACTCCAGACGGAAGTAACTGAGGGGTAAGAATATTACAACATTATATTTTTAAATTTTTATGTAAACGGTGGCTCAAACGGTAGAGTGATTGACTTAAGTGCTTGAGGGAGCCGGTTTGATCCCACTTGGGAATCCTAGGTATATACTACCTAGAAAAGTTCTTCTCCTAGAATAGGGCAATGCCCATGAGATGTGAACTTTTTATTTAAAAAAATTTGAAATATGAAGTAATACAATATTTTTAAATTATTTGTAAAATAGATACTCTTTTTACCTCATTGAACATTATGATTTGCTTTTTCACGTTTCTATTCTTTCTTTTTTCATAAGAAAAGACCTTATGATGCTGAAGGCGATGACGATTTTAATTCTGAATTTCTGGGTATCAAAAAAGTCGTAATGTTCGGTGATCTGCAGTCATTGGTGTGCATAAATTCAGGATCACAGTCATGAGGATTGGGTGTTTAATAGGGAGCCATGACATTGAATATATGTTTAGAGAAGTTATCAGACGTATCCTTGATCAACTAACTGTGGAAATTGATTACAATAAATATGAAGTGATAATCTGGTTCACTTTCAATGACGGGGACAGTAATGAGTTCCACGTCAACATACCCTATATAGTTGTGTAAATGTGTTTTTCATTCATGAGATGTCCAATTTTTAATAGATCCAGCCATTTTCTGCGGTGTTGCTGGTGCTTTAGGTGGTAGCGGTGGAGGATCCAATGACGGTGAACGAGGAAGAAGATCACATGCCCTCCCGTACAAGATCATAAAAACAGAGTCCGCGATGCTGTAAATTGTGAATTTAAGGCAGCAGATTAGTTAGTAAAAAAGTTGACATCCGTAGTATTTTGCTAAAGAACATTAAAAAAGAGGCCGAAACTTTGGCTGGAAATTGTGGATTAACTTACGATGCTCCACTGGGAGGCTGATAAGCTTAAAATTTAAGAAGACTGTCTGAATTGTAGGATATTTGTTTATAGCAGTTACTGGGAGGGAGGATTGGATGTTGTATATAGACCTAGAAATAATATAATAAAGATAGGGATTTATACATTATTAGCTATGATTGGGAAACTACTCATTACTACCCTATAACTAATGCAATTATTAAGTTCACGTTAGGTAATATAAAGGTCAAGAATATAACGGCCTATATCTTCTGCGTTAAATGTTATGGTTTCGTCACAAATTTTGTCTATCGTGAGAAGGAATGCGACTACTTTAAATGTAAGTAGTGTTTTGTCTATACATGTAGAGGTACGAATAATGATGGTATATTTCCTCATTGTCCAGCATGTAACCGATTCTTTTATGATGCAGACTGTTTTAGAAATCCATGAAGATAGTGTATGCAATAAAATAAGAATATGTGAAAAGTGTGATGATAAGATTTTTGCTGATGCACGTGGTAGATTCCGACATGACAGTGGGAATTTGAGATGCTGTAAATGTGATGAAAAATACAATCCCGAAAAGGGTGCTTATGAATGCTTCATGAAACCATTAAAATAGAAAGATGATAAGAAATAGCTAGTAAACAAATATATTTTTACATTTTATTATGATGTGGAAACGTATAGACATAATGAGCGATTTAATGGAAAAGAAAGTACTGTTGTCGATATGATTCCTTATTTGCTTGTTAGTCAGTTAGTGTATTATAAATGCTCAGATGAATAATTGAGCGGGAACAATGTGAAAACTGTGGTACTAAGCGAACAGTAGTATTTTACCTGAGTGTAGGACTCGAAAATGAGTATGATCGGATCGATGTCTCGTTGATAAGTTCATAAACTACTTGATTCATTTTTCTGAAGATCACTCAGAAGCACAAAACAATGTGGCAGTTCATAATGGGGGTAAATTTGATTCCCATTTTGTCTACAGTAAATTTTTAGATAGACCTGTTCAGATGATATATCAAGTAATCCTATTAATAGGGGGTCAAAGATAATTACTATGATTGCACAACAAAACATCGCATTCAAGGAAACTTTGTTTATATGGTATGCTCATTAAAGAAATTACATAAATACATGGGAATTACTGGTGATATATCTAAGGGGTTCTTTCCTTATAATTTTGTTAATCGAGACATATAACTATACAGGCCCTATCCCCGATATCTCTTTTTGTTTAAAACTGATCAAATGGATGAATCTGAAAAGAGTAAATTTAGTGGATTTTATAACACCTATGCTAAAAGAGACTACGATATTAAAATTGAAGAATGTAAATATTTTTAGGAAGAATTTGGAAAAGTTTAAAGATGTTTATGATCATGTTTAAGATTGACTGCCTAACTGAATGTTGTACTATAGCCTCCCTTTGCTTTTGAATTTTCAATACACATGTCATGAAACCTAAAAAAATTTGGTCGAGAGAGCCAGAAAAACTACTCTTATGAAAGTATACGATCATTAGTATTTTTGAAAATTATTATTGCCAATCATGCTTGAAATGCAGGCGAACGCGTCTTCAAGCTGAGGAATAATTGTGCGTTTCCTGATGGGTATGTTGAAGTCCCCGCCACATGATATACGCCAATTAACGGGGACGAGTTCGTAAAAATTAAAAATATAGAAATTGATGATGACCTGAAGCAAAGGAATGAACACCTATGGTGTGAAATGGATGCTGCAGGACGTGTAGCAATGAAAAGAAACGCTTACCTGTTCCATGACTGCTTTTGGCAAGGTCATCCGAGCTGTGAGAATGGTAAAATTGATCATTGCGATCTTTCCAGTTGCTTACGCGGCTGCAGGATTTAAAGTTGTATGCGTATGGGCATGCAAATGGCTAAGGATAAAGGACGAATGAACAGTAAAAATCTGACAAACTCTTGAACAAGAGCTTTTGAAGGTGTACAATAACAGAATAGGAAACGATGTAGCTAATTACAGACTCGTTATCGGGGATACTCCATATGGTGAACGAACTAAACCTTTCATCTACCATTATTCTCCAAGGAATAATACCAGTAAGATCTATTATTTAGATCTTACATCCTTGTATCTCTGGGTCCAGAAACACAAGTTTTTAGGGGGTATTCCTAAGAAACTGGTTGGTAATCAGATCTCCAGTATCAAAGAGTACATTCAAAAAATGAGCACCAAATATTTCGGAGTATCTTACGTCCGTGTTCTTCCTCCACAGGATTTTTACATTCCTGTTTTACCATTAAGGAATTATGTCAAATTCGTATTTGCATTATGTAGAACATGTGCTAAAGAAGGAAAAAATGGACAATGTACTTATACTGACAGACAAAGGGAAATTTTTGGCGTTTACACAACACCGGAACTAAAACTGACATTAGAAAAAGGCTATGCGATCTTGCAGATATATAAGGTTTGGGTTTTCAAGGCTCTAATTGGTTTAATCATTGAATATGTGAAGACATTCCTTAAATGAAAAACTGAAGCATTTGGTTTTCCTGAATTTATCTTTGATATTGACGATCCTGAATTTGATATTTCCATTACGACATTTTTTGAAATGGAAGGTGTCAAGTTCGATAAGGAAAAGATCAGGAGCAACGCAGGACTCCG
>SEYY01017079.1:0-11359 GCA_009176605.1 Armadillidium nasatum
TATATATATATATATATATATATATATATATATATATATATATATATATATATATATATATATATATATATATATATATATATATATATATATATATATATATATATATATATATATATATATATATATATATATATATAATATATATATATATATATATATATATATATATATATATATATATATATATATATATATATATATATATATATATATATATATATATATATATATATATATATATATATATATATAATATATATATATATAATATAATATATAATATAATATATAATAATATATATATATATATAATATATATATATTATATATATAATATATAGTGTCTGTGTGTGTGTGTGTGTGTGTTGTGTGCGTGCCAGTGTGTGACTGATACATATATACTCACGAATGTGAATGAAAAAATAAACAATAATTTGTTATGTTACTGAATAATTTATTTATAATCTAAGCTTTAGTTTCATTTTTTATTTATATATTTATATATATATATATATATATATATATATATATATATATATATATATATATATATATATATATATATATATATATATATATATATATAATCAATCTCATTAACCATTCATTTTTTATGTTTTACAAATAAAACATTTTAATAATAATTTCCTAAAAAAAATTAATTAATAAAGTAATAAAAATATGATAGTAATAATCAATACTACTACTAATAATAAAATAATAGAATAAAAGTAGTAGTAGTAATAATAATAATAATAATAATAATAATAATAATAATAATAATAATAATAATAATAATAATGATAATGATAATAATAATAATAAAAAAATAATATGATAATAATAGTAATAATAATAATAACAATAGTAATATAAATAATAATAATAATAATAATAATAATAATAATAATAATAATAATAATGAAGAATAATTGCAAAAAGAAATTATGAAAATACATTTATAAAAACTTGTGTGTATATATTTCTAATTAATTTATATAAATAAAAATTTTAAAACAAATAAAATATATAAAAAAAAAACAAATAAAAATATAATATTTTTATCAATAAATCTCTCTTTATATGGTTTGTATTTGTTTGAGTCTTTTATCATAGTTAAGAACAAAATTTAGAGCTCAGTTCAATATTTACAAGCCATTATTTTTTACTGTCATCAGCTGTGCATTAGTATATATATATATATATATATATATATATATATATATATATATATATATATATATATATATATATATATATATATATATATATATATATATATATAATATATATATATATATATATATATATATATATATATATATATATATATATAATATATAATATATATTATTAATATATACTAACTAATAATAATAATAATAATAATAATAATAATAATAATAATAATAATGAATGAGTAAAGTATAGATGGTAGCAGTGGTAGTGATTTTGTTTTCTTACTATTGTGATAATACTATTTCTACTACAAAAATATTTCCATTGCATATTCACTTTTAATTAACGTTTTCATTTTGAATAAAAATGGAAAATAAATAATAGGTAAATATTTGTATATATATTTAATAGTTTTCATTACAGAATAATAAAATTTAAACAATTAGAAAGCATTAACAATTACATAATACTTACTAAGGAAGAACACAAACAAAAATATGAAACAATGCCTAAGCTATTTTTTTCCTTAAAACCAGTAACTGATGTAGACTAAAAATATATGTTTTTATATATTTATTTTTACAATCTTCTGAAGAGACTCAAATGATTTTATTTCAAGTAGTAGCGTAGCGTAAAAGTGCACAAAAACCAATTTTACATCTTTCACGCTTTAAACGGTTACATATGTTGCATTTATTTTCTTAATTAATATGTCAAAGCATTCTTTGTAATTATGGGAAGTTGCTATAATGTTTTGACCTATATAGATTTTGTTAGTTTTAATTTATGAATCTCTTAAATGAATTATTATTTGCTTTTTATAAATTTATATAAAGATTAATTACAAAAAAAATTTTCATAAATTAAATTAATTTTTTTCATGGACTATAATTGTTTTTCCTCATAGTGAACACCAAATGACTACTCCATATGATAATACATCACGACATATGCTTGATTAAACCTGAGAAAATTAATTTTTTTTTTGAAATTTACTCTTGAGAAAACTCAAAATAAGACTGTACCAGCATACCATTATGAAAATATCCAATTATTGTATTATCAACAAGGTTTTGAATCCTTAAACAGTCTTCAATTTCAACTCGAAGATATTTACATAATTTAATGTTTTAATTTTGTGTCTTCCATCAATATACACATTGTATATTATGAGAATTGTGTAAATAATAATATTTTTTGTTTCGTTACTAATTTACACCAGCCCATATCCAAAATAGTTTCATTTCTATAAAATACTGTGCTTCTATCAGACTTTGCGATTCCTTCAATAATATTACATCATCAACAAATATAATTATTCTTGTATCTTTTAAATGAATTATATGCTTTTACAAATTTATATAAAGTTATTTTCAAAAAAGTTTAAATCATCAATATAAACAAGAAACAAAAGAGGACCAAGATAATGTGGTAATCCTACAGCAACATTCCTATTTTCACAAATAACTATATACTTTGAACATAATGTTCAATGACAGTTTATGTAAAAGACCTCTTATTAAGTATATACACAATTTTCACCAAATATTGCTGAAATTCAGAAAAATACCTGCAACTTAAATTTAATTATGAAAGACTGACTCGTTCTTAAATTCATATCGATTCTTCAAAATGTTATTATCAATAATTAAAAAAAACTAAACCGTCTTAAATACAATAATTTAATTAAAAAATCTGATATAATAGGCTGAATTGAAATGTTTCATTTCCAGATTTGTAAATTGGAGCAATTCTTGAACATTTATGTGTGATCGGATAAAATCCAATCCATAAATATACTTTTAAATGATAAACAAATAATTGGCGAAAAGCTGTCGTCAACTTACAGTTTCGAGAACTTTGTGGGGATATCATGAATCCCTGTTCTATTTTAATTTTACGTTCTCCCATCTAGTGGATATGGACTGGTGTAAATTAGTAACGAAACAAAAATGTTGTTATTTACACAATTCTCCACAATATACAATGGGTATTATGATGGAAGACAAAATTAAAACATTAAATATCTTCGAGTTGAAAATGAAGACTATTTTAAGGATTCAAAACCTTATTGATTAAGAAGTTTTCAAACGAAGCAATACGATTTCAATACTCTCACAATGGTGTACTAAAGTCTTTGCAATCGCATGCAAATATTTCACAAATCTTTTGTTCATTCACACCATTTATATATTGATCAATAGTCACTAATTTCACCATCACAGTTTTATTCCAAGCGATTTGCTTATGTTCATACCAAGCATCTTTCGAAGATTTTACATTTGAAAATAAGTTCGGTAGATCACAAGTAATAACACCTCTTAAGTTCTAAAAATAACTTAGTTTTTTGTTTGTATATTTTAGTAATTTATTCATAAGCTAAGGATATGTATTTCTTTTAGCATAAATAATTTGACCTCTTTTAATAAGGTATTTATTTAGTAAATCATATTGCCAATTTAGAATTACTCCATTTTAGCATTTGTGTCATCACGGTCTTTCATCCCTAAAACTTCATCATTAATATCTTGCAAAAAAAATTTTTTTTTCTCTTTTTAGCAATTGAAAACTTAACCTCTTAATAACCTTTAAATTATTATTGGTTACATTAAAAGCTAAATAAATGTCAGTACAGTATAATGATCTGTAATCAAAAATTAAAATACTTGTTTAAGTATCTATATGAATGTTGTCCCATAAGTGATGTAATTACTAATTGCACTATTATTTTTTACATTATAATTTACATATACAAATTACATTTTCAACGCTAAAATAATTTATTAATAATTTTAATGTTCAAAGAATTGTTTGCAAGACAAGTAATATTTATCTTCAGTTCTCCTATTAATATGCATTCATTTTCATTGAAAGAAAATTTCTAATGTAAACTACAAAATAAGTTACAATTCCTAGAATCAGGTCTATGCAAAGGGAAAATCTCAAAGTCACCAAACTTTCAAGTTTAACTATTAATACTCCGTACTTCTGAAATAAATTAGAGTTTACACTGATTTATACATTGTATAAACTTCTAAAATAATAGAAATACTTTACCCCAACTACATAATCATACATGTAAAGTCCTATTATAAGTTAGACCAAAATTATCGTTATCTTTATCCGTAAACCAAATTTCTATCAAAACCACGAAATTGGTACTTAAAATAGAAATGAAAAAATACATAATCATGGCTAAGCTACTTCAAATACTTCTCACATTATATTTAACATCAAAATGTTTTTAAAATTCGTATTACTATGATATGATTTGCTAAGTGCATCGAAAATGAAAGATAAACACAATAATTATCGATCATTTATAATAATTTAAATAGTTATCAACCAATCAATAAAAATCTCACTAAGTTGTAAAAACACGTAGATCAGCAAAAGAGTTCTCATAAATTTCCTATTTTTTTGTTTCTATTGAATTTAACGTAAATTTTCTCATTCTCGACAATTCAGAATTACATTAATAATAATAATAATAATAATAATAATAATAATAATAATAATAATAATAATAATAATAATAATAATAATAATAATAATAATAATAATAATAATAATAATAATAATAATAATAATAATAATAATAATAATATATAATAATAATAATGATATTAAACTATGGAATTAATAATTATTTATTTTATTACTAATACTATTATTATTTTTATTTTAATTATCATTATAATTATTAGTATAATTATTATTTATTATTATTATTAATTTATATAAATTATTATTTATTATTATTATTATTATTATTATTATTATTGTTATTATTATTATTATTATTATTAAGAGTATATATTTTATATAAATTACTATTATCAGCTACAGTACAAAGCAACATAATGATTTTGAGCCAAAAAATCATAAACAAAATTATATGAAGTGCAAAAGCTGAAAGGAAAGATCTATTACTCCCTGTAGAGCCATTCCAAGAGAGTGTGTCAAATACTATGTAATTGCAATGGTACGTGTAATTAATATTATATACATGGATTTATGTTTGCTTTGGGTCCCTTGCATTAAGAACGCAATTTAGTTAATTTTTTTCGTTAATTTTTTAAACTAATAAATCAACTGTATAAGTAAATCAATTACATTTATTTATTTATTTATTTATTATTATTATTATTATTATTATTATTAATATTATTATTATTATTATTATTATTATTATTATTATTATTATTATTATTATTTTATTATTATTATTTTATTATTATATTATTATTTATTTTTATTATTATTATTATTATTATTATTTATTATTATTATTATTATTATTATTATATTATTATTATTATTATTATTATTTTATTATTATTATTATTATTATTATTATACTGAGATTATATAAAAAAGTCTTCTTTACTCAATTTGAATCAATTTAATGAGTTTTTTTTTTCCTTTTTTTTCTTTTTAAATTCCATTTACAAATTTTAGCCTTTCTTCATTATGCAAATATTGAATTTTTAATAAAGAAAATTTACATTTCAGAATTTTTCGAAATAATAAAATTAAAAATTATGAAAGCAGACGAAATAAATACTGAAAAAAAAAATCTAAATTAATTTTATATGGCTTCATTTGAAGGTGCCACTTGTGCCATTTTATATTATATATATATATATATATATATATATATATATATATATATATATATATATATATATATATATATATATATATATATATATATATGCTTGTGCGTATGTAAGCGTGTGTATAGTTGTGTGCTTGTATGTGAATAGGTATTATGCATCTAAGTCCATTATTGAGAAACCGAATTGAAAAGAAGATTTTCAACATTTTTATCATGATTTCTAATCTTAAAATCCTCTTTTGTTCAAAAGTTAAAATATAAATGCAATAAAAGTTATATATTCTTTTCAATAAATTTTCAATAAGAAATAAAAACAGAACCCAAAACTACAACAATAATAAGAAAAACAACAATGAAAATTAGAGTAGCAGCAACAACAACAATGAAAATAACAAAAACAACTCTTAAAGTGTTTTAGTGTTTCAAAAGTATTTTTAAACAAAAGAAAAGAGAAAAAAAATCATTTTAACGAATTTAAGAGACCCAAGACTGTGTCAATAGAGAATGGAGAAAACTAAAGAAAATCTCATTTACGAGGCTTCTGTATTCAAAGCCCAACGCTGTGATTCCGTTACGAAATGGGAAATCTCAAAGAATCTCAAAGTACCTTCTCAACCGTTAAAATAATCTTTGTGGTAAATCTGAGGGATGAGATTTTCTTTAAAGTATGGAAAAGGATATCACTTTATTCTACGATTTGAAAAGTTTTTCCTTTTTTCTTTCATCGGCATATGTATCTTTTTTTTTGTTTTGTTTTTTTTTTAAATAATAAATTTGTCGTTTTTACTGTTAATTCAAATTTTTTATATAGTTTGTTTAAATTATGGATTGTTGTTTTCTAATTAAATATATTTATCCTTATATAATTAATAATTTAAAATTTCCATCAACAAATGTTAAATTTTTATATATTCAATATTTCCAAAAGGTTAAAAATTACTTATTTATATTTTATGTTTTTCTTATTTATTTTTTAAAAAATTTTTTACCTAATTTTTTTTTTTTATTTCATTTTCTGCATCTGTTTACATACTTTACGATTAACATTTTCTTGCTCCTATTGTTTTCAGATTCCATTTTTCCATTGTTGTACATTTTATTTTTGCTCAAATTGTAGTTCTCATTTTCTCCATTGTAACATTGAGATTACCGATTTGCTTCTTTTCGTTTCTAATTTTCTTTTTCATTCAGGTAATCATGATCTTCATATTTCTTCCAGCTACATTTCAGCTCGTGTATAACAAAGACATTAAGATAAGACTTGCTTTACAATTTTATATTATTATTTATTATTATTATTATTATTATTATTATTATTATTTATTATTATTATTATTATTTATTATTATTATTATTATTATATTATTATTATTTATAATTAATAATTTTATCTTTCTCAACACACA
The DNA here is from genome assembly GCA_009176605.1 of Armadillidium nasatum. Taxonomy (NCBI): domain Eukaryota; kingdom Metazoa; phylum Arthropoda; class Malacostraca; order Isopoda; family Armadillidiidae; genus Armadillidium; species Armadillidium nasatum. Next base: position 7,210 of record SEYY01017079.1, read on the forward strand.
CTATTTAATATATATATATATATATATATATATATATATATATATATATATATATATATATATATAATATAATATATATATATATATAAATTTTATAATATAAAAGAGAGAGAGAGAGAGAGTTTTTTTTTTCAAAAATAAATATAAAAATAAAAAATTAAGCATTTCATATTCGTTTTTTAAAATTATGGAAAAAAAAAGACCTCAGAATTTAATTAGTAGAGCGGAATGCAAGAGTTGATAATGTTTTTTTTCCTTCGCCAAGTCTTAATTCTTCAATTTAATTGTTAATTCCGCCTAAAACTTTGCGTGAGAATTGGAGGAGACTTTCGCATTCTCTTATGAATAATTTGTCTACTTAAATTGTTAAAGAAATGTGAGTGTCGGTGCGATATCTTGCTTAAACTCACATTATAAAACCCTGGAGGAAAAGATCATTTTAGAAAGAAATTAATATCTACAATAAGCCTTATATATATATATATATATATATATATATATATATATATATATATATATATATATATATATATATATATTATATATATATATATATATATATATATATAATTTAAAAATAAATAAATTTCACTATTGCATAAAATAAAAGGTGGATTGGGAATCCTTGCAGTATGGAAATCACCTCACAATCTGAATTACATTTTTAAAAAGAATGGAACAAACACTGAATTCAAGAGAATTATTTTATGATGCATATATCCTATAAGTAGAATAACCATAGGTAATGATAAGGTAAGGTATTGATTAGGTACTGATTTTTTTCCTATTTCCCGAGTCCATTCACTTTAATTAATAAAAATTTTAATTTTGTTCCGTATTTATAAAAGCAATAAATATACTTATATATTATTCAATAATAAATTATAATTTATAACCTGTAATTGTATTTTAAAATTTCAATATCACTGGATATCAATAATATTTGTATAACTGTGAAGTTATATTGTTCGATACTGAGAATCGATATCAGAAGTGATTTATTCCGATACAATAAAAAAGTAAATATTGCCGAGTACAGGATTTACAGAATCTGTTGAAAAATATTTTTTTTTTGTTATGAATAAAATGCAGAAGTAAAAATCAAGGTCAAGTGTGGATATTTATGATAGACCGTTGAAAAATCGATATTTGAAGGGTAAGATTACTTCATCGGAGAAATATTCATGATACAATCGTGCATGGTGAAATACAACTCTTTTATCTACTTTTTGTATGGGTTCTGTTAATGGAGGAAAATGTTAAACCCAAAATATTTATAAAATAAAAAAATTTTTATATCTTATTTCTCTTTCATGAAAAAAAGAAAATTACATAAACTTTTTTCCCGGTTTCGTCTCGAGGAAATTTGGTCGTTTAAACTCTAAGTGAGAGTAAGAAAGATATATCTAGTAAACTTTGAGTAAGTAACAACAACTTAATAAAGTACGTCCCCTAAACTCTGAGTAAACGGGAAAAAGTAGTTTAATAACGTAAATAATGTAGCCGTACACGTGGATTATTTAATAATAAATACCTATTAAACTGTGAGTGAGAGTGAAGAGCTTAATAAGGTTTGTGTATTAAATTCTGATCAAAAGTGAAAAGTTTGACAAGATAAATCTTGCAAACTCTGAGTAAGGACGGATAGTTTTATAAGATATATTTATTAAATTCTGAGAGAAAAGTTTAAAAAAATTCATCTAGTATAATTTGATTTAATTTAATTGAAAAAAAAAAATTGCTTAAGAACATGGAAAAGTTTACTAATGGAAATTAGTTTTTTTTTTTTGTTTTTTGTCCAGATTATTCAGACAAGTATGGACTATAAGACTGAAAAATCTATTAACTTATTCTGATAAGAATTGGTTAAAAAACACGTAATAAGCTAATATATTTTTATTTTATTTGTAATATTTACATTTTTTGATATAACATTTAAATATTCTTGTTTATAAATAAAAACAAGTTAATTTATTTTTTTATATAAGCCTAATAATTCAGATAGTTAAGTTGCAAAAAATAAATAAATAAATAAATAAATAAATGAAACTATTATATAATAATAAAATTTCATAAGTAATAATATTTTAATTATTATTATTATTAATAATTAAAATGTTATTTTTATTATTATTATTATTTATTATTATTATTATTATTATTATTATTATTATTATTATTATTATTAATTATATTATTATTATTATTATTAATTATATTATTATTATTATTATTATTATTATTATTATATATATATTATTATTATTATTATTATTATTATTAATTATTATTTTAGTCTAAACAGAGAACATATTTATTTTGCTAATATTAGAACAAGGTCATTAAGTTTTGAATCAATATTATTAATCATACTGAAAATTTATTAAAAATTTGCAATTTTATAAAAATTCATTATACATATATATATATATATATATATATATATATATATATATATATATATATATATATATATATATATATATATATATATATATATATATATATATAAATCTATATGCAGTCGCAATACTAATAAAAAAGTACTGACTAAAAGTGAATATAAAAAGTAACTAAACCTTCAAAATTCTTGCAAAACCATTTTGCATACAATTTTTTAAAAATCAACCATTTAAAAGAAAAATTAAAAAAAAAACATCATCATTATGTTGTACATAAAAATAATAAAAAAAAATGAAAAATAAAAAAAAAAAAAAAAACAATGTAAAGGGTAAAAAACAACAATGAATTTTTGCGGTTTAAATTGCATAAAATAGAAGTACTTTTAATAAAAAGAAATTTAAACCTTAAATATACATTACTACACAGAAATCGATGCGCTCCTATTGAGAAAATCTTGTATTCTTGCGAATGATCATTTCTTTTTCTAAATCAGTAAAAAATAGGCGATTGCGTGATTGTATGCAGTGAAAGTGTATTGACGTACTTGATGTGATTATTTATTATTTAATGGCGGATAATATGAAAATGATAGTAATAATAATTAATAATAATAAATAATAATAATAATTTAAAATAAAAATGATATAAAAAACAAAAAAAAATTATTATATTATTATTATATATATATATATTATATATATATAATAATATAAATATATATACATATTAATATATAGATATATATATATATATACAACTCTTTTAATAATTTTATATAGAGGCGCTTTTTAGAATAAAGGGTTAATGATTAAAATTATAGGGTGAAAAATAGTTCTGTAAATTTACAGACTTGATTCATTTTATTTAATTTATTTCGCTGCAATTTTGTCATATTAAAAGTCAATCTCAATGTTAATATATTAAACAATGATGTCCTCTTTGGCATAAATATTTTAATTTTTTCAGATATAATAATAATAATAATAATAATAATAATAATAATAATAATAATATATAATAATAATCTCCACAAGGAACAGAAAGGAATCATTTAAATTTTAAAGTTGTTGACGTTTATAATATATATAATGTAAGAATATTATTTACGAAATTAATAAAATTAAAATTATATTTTATCGAAAAATATAAACTTAATTTTTAAAATTAAATTAAAATTAATTATTATTATTATTATTATTATTATTATATTATTTTATTATCATATTATTATTAATTGAAGGATTTATCTTTATTATAAAAGTTTTTATTAATATTAAAATTGTTTTTTTTACCCTTTTTTTCCACTATTTTTTTAAAACTACTTTTGTATATTTATTATTATTAAATCTTTATTATTATTATTATTTTTATTATTATTATTATTATTATTATTATTATTATTATTATATTATTTTTATTATTATTATTACTTTTATTATTACTATTATTATTAATAAATCGAAAATATTTGAAAGCAATTTTATCAAATTTTTTGATAGGATTCAAGCACTAAATACATTTCAACGAACGAAATAAAATTAATGAATTTGCATTTTTTTCCCTTAGGGAACTTGCTCAAAATTACTTCAATTTCATTTAATATATTAAATTATTTCGTCATTATCACATTATTTTATATTTTTTGAACTCGAAAATATTTTCTTTTGTCAATATAAACTTTGTATTGTAAATTAATTGTTTCTGGGCATATGAGGGTAAAGAAAATTTTTAATTCATTTATTTATTT
>SEYY01017082.1:0-17500 GCA_009176605.1 Armadillidium nasatum
TGGCAGCAAAGACGTCATCCACATAACGTAACCAAATGCTATTATTAAGTAGGTGATGGGGAAGAATAAAATAGTGTTCTATGAGCTCCATATACAGATTGCTGAGCATATACAATATATAGTAAACCCACTTCTTCAACCAATTACATACACTGGTTTTCAACACATACCACAAGCACTAAAATAGCCACTCTCTCTGCTCTCTATCTACGTGCACTAAAAATTTGCTTCCCCTGCTTTTTTAACTACTGAAACAAATTATTTAAAAAACACCTTCACAAAACTAAAATATCCTATACATATAATCAATAAATCATATAAAAACGCCAAAACAAAATTTTACTCGATAATAACACATGAAAACAAAAAAAACTAACTTCATACCAATTCCACACATTAACATTCAACACATAAAACCAATCATACCAAAAAATATAACCTTCGTACCCTCAAATAATATTATATTAAAAAAAAGTCTTTAAACCACCCAAATCTCCAAACCCCATCCCCCCATGTATATACAGGATTCCTTGTTCTGTTTGTAATTTGAACTACATTGGCGAATCAATAGACTATAAGAGAAGAATACACCAACACCAACATGATTTAAATATAGATAACCAGAATTCCGCCCTTGTTCAACATAGACAAAACAATGACCACTTCATAAACCCAACAATAGTAGCATTATCAAAAACATAAACAATTATAGCAAAAGAAAAATAGCAGAATCTTTTTGTATATACAACCTTCCAAACTACAATCAAAGTACAGGAGATTATAAAATAGACCAACTGCAAAATGCAATAATGTGCCAATCCACCTTCTACAAATCTTTAATAAAAAAACAACCAACCATCAACCAGACGCCATGAGAATCTCTTCAGCAGACCAGCCATCCATTTCAACCTGAAAGAGGCCCAGAATAAGGGCGAAAGCTTGTTATTAAAAAAATTAACTTTTCCATGTTGATATTAAAAGTATAATCTAATAAAAGTGCAGTGGTCAACCAGGGTTTATATATAAAATAATACATATAAATCGAGTGATTAAAACTCTCCAATTTTAATAGTATATATATATATATATATATATATATATATATATATATATATATATATATATATATATATATATATATATATATATATATATATATATATATATATATATATATATATATATATATATATATATATATATATATATCATTCTTTATTCTTTATTCTTTATTCATTCATCCAGTTACAAAAATTGTGCAAATAAAAATGGTATATTTTAAGTTTATTAATACAAAACTTAAATAGGCTTCATTATCATCATCATAATTACCGTTCAAACCGGTTTAGGCTGGCGCCTGTTGGGTGCTACTCCTCTAGAATCTTTGAGAACCACAAGAGAGATACCATCAGAACAGTACGCCTTTTAAATGTTAATCTCAGAGAAAGCAGAAAAGACGTGATAAGAAGAAATTACAACTTTGGACACAAAAGAGTTAGAGACGAAGGAATCGTCAAAGGTTGAATTAGAGTCAATAGTATGAGAAGTCAAAACGGTAGTTGTGCGCTAAGAAAATATTAGAGAAAGGAAAGAGAAAGAACCAAAGTTAGAGTTGATATATATATATATATATATATATATATATATATATATATATATATATATATATATATATATATATATATATATATATATATATATATATATATATATATATATATATATATATATATATATATATATATATATATATATATATGTTGGAAAATGCCAGAAAGGAGTAAAGAAAGGAACCAGAAAGATTATTGTGTTTACAAAGAAGAAAATAGTTTTTTAAGTTACGGAAAATAGACTTTGAAAGGTTCCAGGGTGAAATATGAGTTAAATTATTTTCTGGAGTTTGCAGACGACGGTAATCCCTAAAGACAGCATCAATGCTGTAAATGGTCAGAGAAGAAAAAGAGTAAAACCAGGGTTTGTTAGATTTAGTAGAGGGGAAAGAATACGGAATGTATACTTCCATGCCAGAGATAATCACCTCTGGTACAAGTTCTGCAATTCCGAGGAACCCCTCCCCCCACGAAAATTATTATCTTTCTAAGGGAAATCAGAGAAGTACAACCTTAAGTCAGACTTATTTACAGAAACGAAGAGACAGAAACGTCTTCTGGCTGAAGGAGGAAGTCGTTCTTGCGGAAGGTTTGAAGAGACAGATTCAAGATACAGAGATAAGTTGATAATATTCTAATATTAAAAAGATGATCGGATGAACTCAGATGAGGAAAGAGTTTAACAGTGTAAGGAGAAAAATAAGAAGTTAATCTTTTCTTAATTATGTTGAGTTCATCACCAATATGGTCAGGAATAGGAGTAGAGAGTTGCTCCAACTGATCAAGGTTGTTCTGGTTAAAAAAGTGTTAAGCTAATTCACCTTCCTGATCATGAGAGCTAGATAAGGGGAGGATCTAGTCTTATAAAAAAAATTATTATTGAAACGTATTTGATGAAAATTTCAGTGTATATTCACTTTCCCTGAAGTTCTTCGTTTATATTTGACGTTTTCTGATTTTGTAGACGTTTTTAAGTTATTTGGACCCAAAGTTCAAAAACAATCAATTGCGGGGTCAAACTACTGATCCATATAAGCTGAAAATTTAACTGAATGATCTTATCCTCAATTCCTTGTATTAGTGGGAACAGATTTTTGAAATCACGTCTAGAAAAAAAATAAAAGCACTTGAATTTTATCTTGAAATTTTTTTTGTGAAAATGATGATTTCAAAATAAGGTTAAGAGAAAAAAAAGAGCTCTATTTTGGAGTTAAAATAGTTGAAGAAATTTTTATATTTCTTAGAGGTAAGTAGACAGAAAAAATGAATTTAGTTATAGAGTTGCAAGAAAGCTTAAGTTATAAAGTAAAGAATTCAGAAGACTCCAAATTAGATACACAAGAACAAATAACATTGTTCTTTACATATGGGTAGCATCCACCTTTGACTGAAAATTTTAGATAGAGAGAGTGGAGGAAGCCCAGTAGGGTTTTCTATCTAGCACCTGAACTTCAATTACGAACAAACAAGAGATGAAGTCTACAAGAAGAGAGGTGGGGTTCTACAAAATGAAAATCGAACTACAGATGGCGAATGTTGCAGAATAAATTAAAAAAAGATGACCGTGCACCAGGGCAAGCCGGCACAAGGACTTAGTGACACCAACCTCATCACCGAAGGCTACCAACTCCCAAGTGGCGATATATATATATATATATATATATATATATATATATATATATATATATATATATATATATATTATATATATATATATATATATATATATATATATATATATATATATATATATATATAATATATATATATATATATATATATATATATTATATATATATATATATATATATATATATATATATATATATATATATATATAATGTTGCGAACAGCGAAGGAAACAGCATGGAAAATAATAAATAAGTTACATTTAATAATGATGACAAAAGGAATAGGCAAATAAATATATTAAACAAAAGTCGTTTCGGATTTATATCAAAATCCATTTTCAAATTACCTAAAAGGAAAAATAAATATAGTAACATAGACAATAAATAAAAGTTTATAGTTAAAGTAGAGCACATAAATGGATGACTGGTTATACTCTATGGTAAAGTTAAATGAGCATTCTAAAGGATCAAACAGCACTGTATAATGAACAAATTAGTTGGTTGAAGACACAGTAAATGTAGACAGATTATTAATATGTGTAACAAAATTAAATAAATACATAAATATACATACAAATAGTAACAAACTATAATATGTAGAAAGTGAAGCCAATATTATATACCTTTTAAAAAGAAATTGTTTTATAGTTATATTGCTTTACAGTTATTATATCGTTTTAAAATTTCAAGTTTTTAACATAAATATTATTTACTTTTTAATTTTTTGGCTTGTTTTTTATTTGTTTGTTAGTTTGCCTGGTCGTTTGCTTGTTTGGCTGTTTGTCTGCTTGCTTCTTTGCTTGTTTGTCTACTTATTTGATTGTTCGTCTGTTTGTTCGTTACCATCGTGATTGTGGGTGTAGAATTGCGGGTGTGCACAGTCGTCGGTTCTCTATAGACTTTGCCAATGGGTGTGGCTTACGGTCTAATTTAGCCTCTGTGGAATATCCACTCTCTGACTTTATTCCTAACCTTTTGCTATTGTCTGAGACCCAGATATCTAAGAGTTCCTCCTCTAACTTTTTTTCATTATATCCAACTATAACTTATTTCAAAATTTTCGTTCTAAGGGTGGAGTATGTGCTTAGGTAAATACTCACACTCCAGTAACACGTCTTGAAAATCTTGAATTTCCTAACTTCGATGTTCTGTGGCTTAAAATCTTTTTTCCTACCACTACAATAATCTTGTGTTTCTGCTACTGACCTCCCAATAGAACATATTTTCTACCTTTTTTGAGTGCTTAACTATTTCTCACGAGACTGTAACATCTTTACATCCAAATACTGAGGTTCTCTATTTAGGGGATTTCAATGTACACAGCACTAAATGGTTGGGGTCCTCTTATAATGATCCAGGATGGGAGGAGGCCGAATCATTCGGCATTCTCAACGATCTGAAACAGCTGGTTAAAGAACTAGCACACATTCCTGATCCTCTTAACCAATTCTTAAACCATCTTTACTTATGCTTCGTTAATAGTCCTCTCTATAAATATGCTGTCTTCTCGCCTATTGGCAACTCCGACCACAATCTAATTACTCTTAATTTTCAAGCTATCTTCCCAACTGCTCCATCCTGACCTCAGCGTATCTTCTGGCACTTTGATCGGACTGACTAGAGGAGTTTGCGCTGTTTCTGTGCTAACTCTCTTTGGATAGACTGCTTTGTCTCTGAAGAAACTTCGGTTTTTGCCGTTGATGGGTCAAGCAGGTTCATCCCTTCTTCGTCTAAATCTTTCTCTCCTCAAAATCCATGGCTTGATCGCGTTTGCTCTCGAGCCATTGAGGCTACAGACATCACGTGTAGAGAGTAGAAAAATTCTCCTTCTCCTATCACTCTCTTTAATTTCATTCAGCTCGGAATTGTTGCAGGGATATTCTTCGAAGAGCAAAGCGGGCTTTCATTAAAAGAAGGTGTGCTAAGCTCCTAAATTCTCCTTCTGATAAATCTTTCTGGCCTCTTGCCAAAAATATCTGTAACAATTTCTGTAAATCCTCCTTTCCTCCTCTTATTAGCTCTGATGATTCTGTTGCTAACACTCTGAGTGAAAAAGCTAATCTCTTCGCCCTCCTGTTCTCCTCTAATTCATTAACGACTCCGACAATCCTCCTCCTACTCCTTCTCGTCTCAGATATCTCATGCCTTTACCTGTAAATTCATTTGATAAGGAGCATGGGCTTCTGAAATCTATGAACGCTTAGGAAAGCAAGCAACCTGGATGGCATTCTTCCCCGAGTTTTAAGGGAGTATGCCTCTGAGCTAGCTCCGTCCCTCATTCAACTTTTCCCTCTATGCCTCAATACTAGTACTTTTCCTTAGTGTTGGAAGGGTGCATTAGTCCAACCTATTCCGAAAAAAAGGTAGCCGCTCTGATACTTTTAACTATCGTCCTGTAGCTCTCACTTGTATTCTGTCTAAGATCTTTGAAACCCTTCTCAACTCTCATTTCTTAGATCATATGGAATCTCACTCTCTTCTTTCTGATCATCAGTATGACTTTCGGTGCTCGAAGTCTACTGGTGATATACTTTCTTTTCTCACAGATCTGTGGTCTTCTGCCTTTAGGGACTATTGGGAGACTTGTTTGGTGGCGCATGACATATCTAAGACATTTGACCTTGTATGGCATGTGTCATTCCTCTCCAGGCTCTCTTCCCATGGGTTTCCTCCTCTTTGCTTACATATTCTAGCTTTCTTTCTAATCTTTCCATTTCGGCTGTTATGGAGCCACTTCTTCTTCTTTCTTCTTCCTTTTCTATCAATAAAGGAGTTCCTTAGGGTTCTGTCTTGTCCCCTACTCTATTGCTACTTTTCATTAATGATCTTATCAGTTACACGACTATTCCTATCTTTTCATATGCCGATTACTCGGACCTCCATTCTTCTACTCATTTCAAATCTGCTACCTCCTTTGCATCTAGAGTTGCCTCTCGTCTTCATCTTTTCGATTCCATTCTTTCAGATCTGGATAGAATTTCTCAGTGGGGTCGTTCCAACCTTGTAAAATTCAACTCTTTTAAAAACTAAACTTCTACAGATCTCCCTCTCAAAGACATATCCTAACTTTTCTATTTCTTTCCATAGGTCTACCGTCTCTCCTGTTGACAATATAAATATTTTTATCCTTCACATAAACCAAAAAATGTCTTGGAAACCTAACATCACAATGGTAGCTGGGGCGGCTTCAAATAAGTTTCGAGTTTTATTTAGGCTGAGAGAATTTTTTCCTTTTTCTTGGTTACTCCTGTTATGCAAAGGCATCATCCGTCCTTGTAAGGAGCACTGCTCTCATATCTTGGGTGGTTCTGATTTCACCCGTCTTTTGGATAGGGTTGATTCAAAAGCTAAACGACTTATAAACTGTTCCACTCTTACAATTTCACTTGACCCTTTATCTCTGTGACATGACGTTGGTGCCTTTTCTCTTTTCTATAGGTACTACAGTGGCAAATGCTCCACCTTTACAACGTCTTCGTAACACAAGAGGTGCTTTGTCTGCACATAAATTTTATGTAGGCATAGGCAACTCCAAGCTTGTTCGCTGTGGTGCCTCCTTCTTTCCTGCCACCTCTGTTTTGCGGAATTCACTCTCATCTTCTGTGTTTCCTGCTGAATTTAATCTCCATTCCTTTAAAGCCTACGACTGTGCTCACCTACGAAATTTGCATTAGATGAAGTTTGTGTTTTTTTTTTAATTTTTCTATTGCTCTAGCGCCTGTTCCTTGAATAGGACTCTGCCCGTGAGAAATGGTAGTATGTAGAAAATTTTATTTTATTTTGTTACACATATTAATAACCTGTCTACATTATGTCTTCAACCAACTAATTTGTTCATTATTCAGTGCTGTTCGATCCTTAAGGATGTTCATTTAACTTTACCATTACGTATAACCAGTCATCCATTTATGTGCTCTACTTTAACTATAAATTTTGATTTGTGACGTAATGTTATTATCATTTATTGTCAGTGTTAATCTATTTATTTTTCCATTTAGGTAATTTGAAAATGGATTTTGATGCAAATCCGAAACGTCATTTGTTTAATACATTTATTTGATTATTCATTTCATCATCAGCATATTAATTGCTGTTTCCTACACTTTTCGCAACATTATTTATTCCTTCAATAAGGTTCCCAGGGAACAAATCTACTGCAGATATATATATATATATATATATATATATATATAATATATATATATATATATATATATATATATATATATATATATATATATATATATATATATATATATATATATATATATATATATATATATATATATATATATATATATATATATATATATATATATATATATATATATATATATATATATATATATATATATATATATATATTATATATATATATATATATATATATATATATATATATATAATATAATATATAATATATATATATATATATATATATATATATATATATATATATATATATATATATATATATATATATATATATATATATATATATATATATATATATATATATATATATATATATATATATATATATATATATATATATATATTATATATATATTATATATATATATATATTATTTATTATATTATTTCACCTCTGGTGGGCAAAGGCCAGAGACCTACCAATATTCCACCAGAGTTAGGGGGAAAGTCGGGAACATGGTCTAATTAAAGGCCGACATGACCTGATACACAGCGTTTGAAGGTGGCTAAGTCATAGGAAGTTCGGAAAATAGATGAAGGAAGTGTGTTCCAGACTTTACCAGTAGAGTACATGTAAGATTGAGCATAGCGGTTAAGTCTGGGGTCAGAGAGTTGGACAGAGAAAGGATGAGACTGTGTAGAAAGACGAGTCGCACGAACCCTTCTCAGTGGAGGAGGTATGCGACGAGAGAGTTCAGAAGAGCAGTGTCCATTGTAATAGCGATAGTAAAGAGAGAGTGACGCAACATTTCGACGGGCAGAAAGAGATTGGAGAGAATTAGTGAGAGCAGGAGAGTTGATAAGGCGAAAAGCTCTAGACTCTACCTTTTCCAGGAGAGCTGTATGAGTGGAACCACCCCAGATGTGTGACGCATACTCCATACAAGGGCGAACAACACTCCTATACAGAGCAAGCAACTGGGGTGGTGTGAAGAAATACTGAAGGCGCCTCAGAACACCCAACCTCTTAGAAGCTTGTTTAGAAAGAGAGGTAATGTGATCTTTCCAAGAAAGATCACGAGAAAAAGAAACACCTAGAATATTAAGGAGAGATGAAGGTTTGAGTTGGCGTGTTTTCGAAGAAGATATCATAGTTGTGTGGAAGATTGTGGCGAGTAGAGAGATGGAGGAATTGAGTTTTTGATGGCATTGAAAACAACCATGTTTTCCCTGCCCCAATTTGAAATGAGAGATAGATCAGAGGTTAGTTGCTCCAAGGCCATCTTCCTTGCCTCTATTAACTGTTGCTGGGAGGGGCGCCTTTCAAAATGAAAAGAGTAATGAAGGGTGGAGTCATCAGCATAGGAGTGGATAGGAGATGAAGTAATAGAGAGAAGGTCATTAATGAAAAGCAGAAAAAGTGTTGGGGATAGGACAGATCCTTGAGGAACACCACTATTTATAGATTTATAGGATGAACGGTGGCCGTCTACAACAGCTGCTATAGAACGACCAGAAAAGAAATCAGAGAGAAGATCACAGAGAGAAGGATAGATTCCGAAAGAGGGAAGTTTGGAAATCAAAGCTTTGTGCCAGACTCTATCGAAAGCCTTCGATATGTCTAGCGCAACAGCAAAAGATTCACCGAAATGCCGAAGAGCGAAGGACCAAGAGTCAGAGAGAAGGGAAAGAAGATCACCAGTAGAGCGTTTCTTGCGAAAGCCATACTGGCGATCAGAGATAAGATTAGAAGAATTGAGAAGTTTCCAAATCTTCCTGTTAAGGATAGATTCGAAAACTTTAGAAAGAACGGAGGTTAAAGAAATTGGACGGTAGTTAGAGGGTTGAGAGGGGTCCCCCTTCTTCGGCACAGGCTGAATGAGCGCACGTTTCCAGCAAGTAAGGGAAGGTTGAAGTAGAAAGACATAGACGAAATAGTTTACCAAGGCAGGGTGCAAGCTCGGAAGCGCAAGTTTTGAGAACCACAGGAGGGATACCATCAGGACCGTACGCCTTCTTAGTGTTCAGCTCAGAGAGAGCAGAAATGATATCTTTAGAAGAAATTACAATTTTAGGCATAAATGAGTTGGAGGGGGTTGAAGGAGTAGGAACAGCTCCGGAATCGTCTAAGGTTGAATTTAAGGCAAAAGTTTGAGCAAAGAGTTCAGCTTTAGAGGAAGGCAAAACGGCAGTTGAACCGGCAGAAGATACTAGAGGAGGGAAAGAGGAAGAAGCAAAGTTAGAGTTGACATTTTTTGCAAAATACCAGAAAGGGCGAGAGGAAGAGGAGCCAGAAAGATTATTGCATTTGCGACGGAGAAAAGAGTTTTTGGTATCTCGAAGAATAGATTTTGCACGATTCCAGGATGAAATATAAGTAGCGTGAGTTTCTGGAGTTTGAAGACGACGGTAATCCCTGAAGGCAGTATCCCTGCGGCGGATAGCACGAGAACAAGCAGAGTTAAACCAAGGTTTATTAGGTTTAGTAGAAGGGAAAGAATATGGAATGTACACCTCCATGCCAGAGAGAATCACCTCAGTTATGCGCTCTGCACATTCTGAGGGACCCCTACCACGGAAACAGTAGTCATTCCATGGAAAATCAGAGAAGTACGACCGCAAGTCAGACCAGTTAGTAGCACCGAAATGCTAGAAACGTCTCCTCGCCGATGGCGGGGGCCGTTCTTGCGGAAGACTTGAAGAGACAGGACAATACAGAGATAAGAAGATGATCGGATGAACCCAGAGGAGGAAAGAGTTTAACAGTATAAGGAGAAGGATTAGAAGTTAGAAAAAGGTCTAGAATGTTGGGTTCATCACCAAGACGGTCAGGGATACGGGTAGGGAGATGCACCAACTGCTCAAGGTTGTTCTGGATAGAAAATTGGAAGGCGAGTTCACCAGCTGGATCTTGAGAACTAGATGAAAGCCATTGGCGGTGGTGAACATTGAAATCACCTAAAATGATGATTTCGGAGAAAGGAGAAGAAGAAAGAATGTGCTCTATTTTGGAGTTAAGATAGTCGAAGAATTTTGGATAGTCTGTAGAGTTAGGAGATAAATAGACAGAACAAATGAATTTAGTTGTAGAGTTGCAAGAAAGTTTAAGCCATAAAGTAGAGAATTCAGAAGACTCCAAATTAGAGACACGAGAACAGACAACATCATTGCGCACATATGCGCAACATCCGCCTTTGGCTGAAAATTGAGGATAGAGACAGTAGGAGGAAACAGAGTAGGGTTTGCTGTCAGAGCACTCAGACACCTGAGTTTCAGTTAAGAACAAGAGATGAGGTCTAGAAGAAGAGAGGTGGTGTTCGACAAAGTGGAGATTAGAAAAAAGACCGCGAATGTTGCAGAAATTAATGAAAAACGAAGACCGTGCACTAGGGCAAGTCGGCATAGAGGTCTTGGTGGCGCCAACCCCATCACCGGAGGCCACCAACTCCCAAGTGGTGATGGGGGAAGGAGTGGATGAGGGGCTATGTTTGGAATCCGCCCCTCTTGGATTCTCCGAGGCAGATTTATGTTTCGCCATTTTGATTAATTTAATAGGTAATGTAAGTGTAAGCGTTTGTAAATTTGTAAGACACATGTGAAGAAGTAGGAAAGTTGTTGGAGCATAGGCACTCCAAGAGTGAGTCAAGAGTACACTATAGACCCTATTATATATATATATATATATATATATATATATATATATATATATATATATATATATATATATATATATATATATATATATATATATATATATATATATATATATATATATATATCATACTTATCCTGTCACAGTTACTTAAATTTTTATGACATATCTAATACCATACATATTCAAGCATTAGAGAGTACAGATGTTGTCAATTCCAGTTCATGTAATAATGACAGATAGTTGGTTAATAACTTCTCCGGTGATGCTTCAAGAAGTTTGCTGTGGTAAAAGATTATAATTGGAACGCCAGCTTTGAATTCGTATTTTAATTTTCATATTTTCTTCTCGTCTTACATATTAAAGGACAACTCTAATTACAATCTGTTTCATAATTTCCGAGATTGTTTATTGAGTGAATTATTTAATTATTAAAAGATTTAAACCTTCATTGACTTTGGCTACACAATTGTGAAATGTTCATAGAATATAATAGTTCCAACTGACATTTTGTTCTGGGTTGATAATATATAATTCTGATGATTATTCTTTGCCTGTCTAGCTGATTACTTAAAAGATGATCTACACAGAACGACTTATTTTTTCAATTGAATTGATTTGACTTCTAATTCAAATAATTTTTTCTCAAAACCTATTTAATTGTCCCTTGGTCCTTCTCATTCAAGTTTCATGAACTTAAATCATTTTCGATTTCAATAAGGTCTAATGCTTTAGCATGAACAATGTCAAATATGTTAACAGTTCATTGTAGTAATTTCATTTTGTTTTTTGGAAAGCTTTGTGATCGGACATTTTTTCTTTTTATTTTAATAATGCAGTTTATTCATTTTTTAATATTACACTTTAGAGTTGTTCAAATTATTCCTTCTTGCAACCTTTCCATCTCACCACTTACGTTTGCCGTAACTTTAATTAAGACAGTAAAGAGGTCGGGCAGCGGGGTGGAGCTTCAAGAAAGCAATGTATTATTGGGATTTCCTTCTTGTATCCTAAAGGTACAAGATATAATTTTAAAAAAAGTTTGCAAAGAGTTTCTCTTATGGTTAATTCTCGAAATATTTGTTTCATAAATAAAGCGAAAGTTCTCTTCTTGATGGAAAACTAATTGTTCACTTTTTTTTTACGTAATCCATCAGCCATGTGTTTGTTTTACAACTTTAAATGATCCCTATTAAAGAAATGAAAATAAATTGAATCTTTAGAGAATAACATAATTATTGTTACAGCTGCGGATATACTAACGATTATATCACTTAACTCTGTTTTGACGGTTACCCAATTACGCAAGGTGGGAATAAAGAGTCTACATTATTTATTTTTTCTTGTATATACACAAAAATCACAGACAAGCTGCATCTAACTATCGCCCTATTCCTTTTATCCTCTATTCTTTCAAAATCTTATTACTTATTTATGGGCGTGTTCTTGGTCCTCTGCTCCTCATCATTTTGGTAAATCTTTATCTGCTGAACTGGACATATCGAAAGCTTCTAATGTAGTCTGCCACAAAGCTTAGAATTTCAAACATCCCTTTTTCGGTATCTAATTTTTAACATGAAATATCCTCCTTTATTTTTCTTTCCAGTAGTTCTATAACTAATTGTTGAAGGGTATAATTCATCTTTTAAATCCATTCATGGTAGTATTTTTAGTTGTTCTGCTCTATCCCCAACTTGTTTCCTATTTTCTCCATGTCTTTTCACCATATTTCCACCCTTACGTTGACGGTTCAATACTTCATTACACCTTTGTTTTTAAAAACGTTGCAATCAACTTGAGACAGTCTCAGGTAAGAGGAAGGTTGTGAAACTATTAATTACTGAGCTTGAGGTTCCACTTACAAGATCCTTTTAGAAAGTGTTCAAAAAAAGCTTTACGATTTCTTAACACAATTATTTTCACTGCCTCTTCGCCAAACTCTTTCATGTTGTCGAAATATTATATCAATGTTCTTACACTTTCGCTATTTCAGCAGACATTGTTCTTCCGAACATTCTAATTGTATAACTCCTTCACTGAAGAGTTCTTGTGCGACTCATCATCCTACATAGTGTCATTCTTTGTCTATCCAACTCTCTATCCTTAGACTTACATGCAAACTATTGGAAAAGTCTGGAATACATTTCCTTTTCTATATTCTCCACTTTCGTGATTTAAACTTCCGATGACCAAGTATCGGCTTATATCAGTCTTTGATTTTTAATTTACGGATTTTTTTTTTTTTTCTTTTTGTTTTTGTTAAAGAATTCTCAGGTCTGTTGGATTCCATATGGACTTCCAGTATAATGTAAAACTATTTTATCTTCAATACATTTACGAGATATGATTTTCTTCTATTTTTAAATTAACAAATTATTCATATATGTGAGGAAGCTCATAAAGCTCATTGTAATATTTCTTTTTACTTTATTTTATCTTAAGTTTATTTATTCTTTGTATAAATTGTAACTATATTTATTATTATTATTATTATTATTATTATTATTATTATTATTATTATTATTATTATTATTATTGGTAGCGTACTTAAGATCTCAGACTATAAAAAGAAGTTGATTTGAATTTATAAAAAGAGAAGACTTTACTAGGTTCTTGGATCTAGTCCTTTTAGTCGTGGCTAATTGGAATTGAAGGAACGGATTCTTGAATCCGATATTTGGTCTTGGCCAAAAGCTGAGTGATGTTTTTATTAACATCCTAGAAGAACTTTTTCTTCTTGTTCAGCAAACACAAGTTCTTGAGCTTGTGCAAGTTTAAAGATTAAATAAGGATCTTGATCCTTATGTCGAAGTCCTGTCTTTGACTAAAGTCAATAAACTTATCCTTCGTCTTCTTTTGAGACCCATTTTCCCCTTAACATTTTGTTTAACACCTTTTAATTATTTGTATAGCCTCCTAAAGTCGCTCAGTTAAATGTTTGCTACCATTAATGATTTTTTGTTTATTATCTTGCTGTAAATAAATATTATTAAGTAACTTATTGTTGTTTGTTTTGCCTCCTTTGAAGTTTCAGTCTCCCTTTATTTTTATATTGTAAACCTGACTTTGTGATTCCCCCTTTTTAACCATCTTATTACGCTACCTCACAAAGTTCAGAGTTTATATTGGCGGCAGCGGTGACGACGTTATAGACTTATATTGGTTGGCAGCGGTGAAACCCTTATGGTTACATTAATAGAGATCCTTATATTGGGGATAGACGGCTTGAAACTGTCTTTAAAGTTATAAAGCAGGGATTGTATTCATTGGGACATTTTTTTTTAAATTGATGAAATATAGATTTTCCCCCTTTTATATTATATTCATAAGACTGAGATTTCAAATTGGCAAAACAAAACATTATATATAGATTTAAGGTCATTTTTAAATATTTATCATGGCAGAAGCAGTAGAAGTTCAAAATGAAAATTTTAATATGCCAAACTTTTCTAATATTGTAGGAAAACTTAAATTTTTTAATGGGAAAACTAATTTTAAGAGTTTTCTAAATCAGTTTAATACTAGAGCAAAACTTGAAAGGCTGGAGAGAAGAAGTTAAAGTTAATATTTTAAAATGCTTATGTATAGATTCTGCACAAACGTACCTAAACTCTCATCCAGAGATTGAAGATTTTGATTTTAATGAACTAGTAGAATTTTTAGCCAAAAGATATGAAATTAAAGTATCAAAACAAGAGGCATATCAAAGATTTTCAAATATTAGACAAGGGCACTCAAACATTAGAGATTACGCTAACAAGATCGATGAGATAAGCGAATCTGTCATGCATGTTCTTACTGAGTTCGAAGACGTAGAGAATAGAGATCAGTTTCTCATCTCTATATTTGTTAATGGATTAAATTTAGAAATTAAAAAGCTTATAGGGATCCAAGAATTTAACTCTTATAATAACTGTTTGCAAACTGCACTAAAAGCAGAAAAATTATTACCCTCCAAGAACCCCATATTTAATGTTAATAATGAAAGTGAACAAAGTAATGAATTTACCCTGTTATAGAAATTCCCCTAATCCTTATAATAATAATTATAATAAAAAATAGAAGTTATAATAATAATATTATATGTTTCCATTGCAATAATAAAGGACATATTAAGAGAAATTGTCCTCAAATTAATAGAAGATACACTTTAATGCAAAACCCTCCAAAAAACTATTAAACCGATCCGTTACAGAAGATTTAGAAAATCCTGTAACATATTTAAGAATAAATAATTTAAAGTCATTGGGATACTGGGATTCAGGGTCTAAATATATCAATAGTTTCTTATAATCATTTTTCTAAGTTATATGAAACGGATCGATTTAAGAGTATTATAAAAGTTCCTAATATAAATGTTACAAGTGTTACTGGTGAAATTTTAAAATTAATAGGTAAAGTTTCTTTATATTTTAGTATTGGTAACATTAAATTTATTCATGAGGTATATATCTTAGACGATACAAAATTTGTAGGAGATATACTAATAGGAAGAGACATAATAAAGAGGATAGGGAAAGTAATGTTTAACTTTGAAGAAAAGTATATCCAGAATAAACAAAGTAAAGTTGCCCATAATTTGCTCGAGTGATTATAACATGCAATGTTTTAGTGTAAATAAATTAAAGCTTAATGAAGATAAATTAAAGTTAAATAAAAAGTTAATATTACCCCCTCGTTCATTTGTAAAGACACATGGTATTGTAGGAAAGAAATGGAAGAACAAACATGTAGTCATTGAATCTTCTTGTACTGATGGTTTAAGAGTTGGAAATACTCTAGCTGTAGTTAATGATAATTTAGAGGTACCCTTTCACTATAGCTAACTATTTCGATAGAGAAGTAACTTTGAATAAAAATGAGTTGATAGGTGATATATTTTTGGCAGAAGAAGAAGAAATAGAGATAGAAAATGTAGCAAAATCTGATTGTACATTCGACTTAAATAATATAAATTTAGATAACCTAGAAACTAGTCAGCAAGTAAAAATGCTAGAACTAATTAAGAAATACAAAGATGCATTTTCCCAAACCTCCGATGATATAGGTTTGTGTAAGTTAAATAAACATAGCATTAAGACAGGTAATAGCAAGCCAGTTTTTGTTCCACAGTATAGGTTGCCTCAAGCAACAAAAGAAGTTATGCAAGACCATATAAATAAAATGTTAAAGCTAGGACTGATAGAGAGATCCTCCAGTAGCTGGAACTGTCCTATAATATCTGATAAAGAAGTCAGATAATACTCTACGTTTTGTCTATGACGCAAGAGCTTTGAATAAGGTAACGGAAGCTGAAGGTAATGTCCATGCCCATAGTTGACGAGATATTATCATCCTTAAATGGTTCTAGATATTTTTCTGTACTTGACAATTTGAAGGGATTTAACCAAATTTTGATAGAAGAAGAGGATAGGCATAAGACAAGTTTTATAGGGCCAGATAATTTAAAATATCAGCATATTAGGATGCCATATGGTTTAATAGGCGCCCCTACTACCTTCACTAAGACTCTATCTCTTTTATTTTCTGAGGTTTTAGGTAAATTTTGCCATATTTATATGGATGATTTAATTTTATATACATCAAACTTTGAAGATCATCTTAAATACTTGGAACAAGTTTTAAAAATTTATAAAGATTCTGGACTTAAACTATCCCTTAAGAAATGTAAGTTTGCCCAGGAAAGTGTAAAATATTTAGGACATATTATTTCTAAGAAAGGCATTCAAATTGATCCAATTAAGTTGCAAGGTATTAGAGATTATGAGACACCCAGAAATGTAAAAGAAGTGAGAAGATTTTTAGGAATGTCTAGTTACTATAGAAAGTTTATTGATGGTTTCTCAAGTATTTGTGCCCCCTTAACAAACCTCACTAAGAAATACTCTAAGTTTATTTGGTCTGAGTTTAGAAGAGAAAGCTTTTGTAAAATTAAAAGAATTATTATCTAGTTCACCCATTCTCATACACCCAAATTTTAATAACCCGTTTAAACTTCATACTGATGTATCAGATTTGGCGATTGGAGCTGTTCTAACACAGGAAAGTAATGGTTTAGATAAACCTATAGCATATTTTTCGAGGAAGTTAACACCACAAGAAAGTAGATACAGTGTAACTGAAAGAGGAAGCGTTAGCCATTGTCAAATCAGTTAGGCACTTTGATTATTATCCTTTATGAACATAAGTTTACTATTATTTCAGACCATCAACCATTAAGATATCCTTTTTAAATTTAAACCTAGCACTCCGAGAATTGCTAGATGGGCCTTACTTCTTACAGAATTTAATTTTGATATACAGTTTAGAGCTGGAAAGGAAAATGTAATTCCAGACGCGCTCAGTAGAAGTGTCCATGTTATAAATAGCAGTGAAGGAAATTGAACCATCAAAGGTTTTAAATTCAGATAATGTAAGGAAAGAACAGTTGAAAAGACTTAGAATGGAGAAGG
>SEYY01017083.1:0-2500 GCA_009176605.1 Armadillidium nasatum
TTTCACCTTCTCAGAGGTTCTCTAGTGTACATTCGTCTCATATTCGAGTATTTATGCTCCCATTACCTCTCCAACCCATTTTTAGATTTTTCCACAAATTTAAAAGCGTTTACCCATATATTACCTATTAAAATAGAAAATAACGAAACACAAAACTGCCTCGGAGATACTTGGAGGGGCGGCTTCCAAAGAATGCCTACCATCTACCCTTCACCTCCTTTCTCTGAAATCATCATTTTAGATGATTTCAACGTTCACCACCGCAGTTGCTTTCATCTAGTTCTCGTGATCTAGACTTTTCTATCCAGAACAACCTTGAGCAGTTGATGTATGTTCCTATCCGTATCCCTGATCGTCTTGGTGGTGAACCCAACATACTTGATCTTTTCTTAATCTCTTTTCCTTCTCTTTATACTGTTAAACTCTTTCCTCCTCTGAGTTCATCCGATCATATTATCTCCGTTTCTTGTTCTGTCTCTTCAAATCTTCTGCAAGAACGGCATCCGCCTTCACTAACTGGTTTAACTTGCTGTTGTACTTCTCTGATTTCCCATGAAATGAGTACTTCTTCCGTGGGAAGGGTCCCTCGGAATGTGCTGAGCTCATAACCGAGGTGATTCACTCTAGCATGGAGGCGTACATTACATATTCTTTCCCTTCAGCTAAACCTAACATACCTTAGTATAAATGTACTTGTTCTCATCCTATTTGTCGCAGGGATACTGTCATCTTCAAAAAACAGAAACTCATTCAACTTATATTTCATCCCGAAATCGTGAAAAATCTATTCTTTGTGACACCAAAAACTCTTTTCTACGTCGTAAATGCAATAATTTTTATGGTACCTCTTCCTCTCCCCTATTCTGGCAATTTGCAAAAAATGTCAACTCTAACTTTGCGTTTTCATCTTTCCTTCCTCTAGTATCTTATTATGGCACAACTGCTGTTCAATCTTCTACTAAAGCTGAACTCTTCACTCAAACTTTTGCCTCTAACTCTACCTTAGATGATTCCTGAGCTTTTCCTTCTCCTTCAACCCTCTCAAACTCAATTATGCCTCTCACTCCTCCTTCTCTCCTTTCCTCTCCTTCTTTCTCTCTTCTCTCTCTCTTCTCGATCTCTCTCTCTCTCTCTCTCTCTCTCTCTCTCTCTCTCTCTCTCTCTCTCTCTCTCTCTCTCTCTCTCTCTTCTCTCTCTCTCTCTCTCTCTCTCTCTCTCTCTCTTCTCTCTCTTCTCTCTCTCTCTTCTCTCTCTCTCTCTTCTCTCTCTCTCTCTTCTCCTCTCTCTCTCTCTCTCTCTCTCTCTCTCTCTCTTCTCTCTCTCTTCTCTCTCTCTCTCTGAGCTTAATTAACTTTCTGATGGATTACCTGTGGTTCTCAAAACTTATGCTTCTGAGCTTCGCCCTACCTTGGTAAACTATTTCGTCTCTGTCTTTCTACTTCGGCCTTCCTTTCTTGCTTGAAACATGAGCTCATTCAGCCTGTGCTGAAAAAGGGGGACCCCTTTCAACCCTCTAACTAGTGTCCTATTTCTTTAACCTCAGTTCTTTCTAAAGTTTTCGAATCTATCCTTAACGGGAAGATTTGGCAACACTTCCATTCTTCTAATCTTTTCACAGATCGCCAGTATGGCTTTCATAAAGAACGTTCTACTGGTGATCTTCTTTCCCTTCTCTCTGACTCTCTTGCTAGACATATCGAAAGCCTTCGACAGAGTTGGGCACTAAACTCTGGTTTCCAAACTTTACTCTTTTGGAATCTATCCTCCTCTCTGTTGCTTTCTCTCTGATTTCCTTTCTGGTCATTCTATAGTAGCTGTTGTAGACGGCCACCGTTCTTACTTTAAATCCATAAACAGTGGTGTTGGTAAGGGGTTTGTCCTATCCCGAATACATTTTCTGTTTTTCATTAATGACCTTCTCTCTTTTCATTAATGACCTATCCACTCCTATGCTTATGACAATACCCTTCATTATTAATTTTACTTCGAAACAGCAGTTAATTGTCGCAAGAATGGTGGCCTTAGAGCAAATGACCTCTGATCTTTCTCATATTTCAAATTCTGTGAAGAGAAAACATGATCGTTTTCAGTGCCTCAAAAACTCAATTTCCCCATCTTTCTACTCGACAAAACCTTCTACATAACTATGACATCTTTGAATAAACTCGACTCAAACCTTCATCTGTCCTCAATATTCTCGGTATTTCCTTTTCTCGTGATCTTTCTTGGAAGGATCACATTACATCTCTTTCAAAACAAGCTTCTAAGATTTTAATTGTTCTGAGGCTCCTTTGTGAGTTTTTTACGCCACTCCAGTTGCTTGCTCTTTATAGCGGTGGTGTTTGCTCCTGTATGGATTACGTCTCAAACATCTGGTGTGGTTCCACACATATAGCTCTTCTCTTAAAAGTGGAGTCTTGTGACACTCTCTCTATGCTAACGCTATTACAACGGACACTGCTCTTCTGAACTCTCCAGTCGTATACCTCCTCCATTGAGT
>SEYY01017083.1:7500-12500 GCA_009176605.1 Armadillidium nasatum
GAAAAGAGGAGAAGAAAAATCTTTGAATTCGAAGAAAATGAGCGAAAACCCACGACCGTCCCCTTCCCAACGTCCAGCCAACGAATCTTTAGAACGAACGGGTGATACTTTCCAAATTAACTACTATCCCACTTTGGAGGACAGACTCAATCCCGAATTCGAAGAAGGGGGACCAAGTCCCCTTCGGAGAAGAGACATGACCAAAGATTTTGTCACTTCAACTGAACTTATTCGGAAACCACTCGTTGGCCCAAGGTAATACATCTATCTATCTACCTATCTATCTATCTATCTATCTATCTATCTATCTATCTATCTATCTATCTATCTATCTATCTATTATATATATTATATATATATATATATATAAATATATATTATATATATATTATATATTATATATATATATATAAATATATACGATAAGAGAGAGAGAGAGAGAGAGAGAGAGGAGAATGCGTTTTTTTTTAAAGCAAAGAAAACGCCCCTCCCCAAAAAAACGTCAATTTTTCTTAAAACTTGCCATTTTATGAACCATTTCGTGTCTGGTATATAAATAAATAATATATATATATATATATATGATATAGATATATATATATATATGCGTGTTATGTGTGCGTGCTTGTGAATAAACTAAAATAGGAGTGAAATTCCTGTTTGATGAAAAGATGGGTAAAAACCATTAATTTGATTACTGTGTCTATACGATTTGAACCTGTTTTGACAAAGTTTCATCCATTTTATTTTAAGGAAAAAAAGTTTTAAATGTTTTTGGACTAGAAAGAAAATTTTGTTAACGTAATGTCGATGGTTATAACGACTTTTACTCGTTTTTCAATTTATCTGTCAACGAATTGAGATATTTACACCTATTATCAACAGCGATATTATATATGAATGACTAGCATCCAGCTGTAAAGTGGGAGGAGTGAGGCTGAACAGCTTACTCAGCGTGTCCCTCAATTACGTACCTATATTTTAATCAATTAATTATTTTTATGAATATACAAAAAGTATAAGGAAGACTCGTTGTGAGAGGATTCGACCCTCCCTGTGGGGGAATCAATACTCCACCTGCCATGCTTTTATAGTATGGCGGTAGGTAATACTGGGGCATTTTTTAGTGAAAAAAATTTTTTTTTTCAACTTGTAAAAGGCCTAAAATTATTATAAGGAAAATGAAAAAGGAAAAACTAAATTTCTTGATGATGTCCGAAAGCTCCACGGATACATTAGAGTCCTTAAAAATTTTGATGAGAAGAACGAATTAATAGAATTTTTTTTACAATTTTTTAAAAATTTTATTTTGCATATTTTATATTTTTATATCGAAGTGAGCATATGGCGATATAAAAGAATTTTAAAATGTTTAATCATATGTGTATTTAAAAAGAAAAGAAAGAGAGAAGAGAGCCCTGAAAATAATGGAAAATATCGTATAAAATAAATATAATATAAAAATTTTTTTTTTTTTTTTTATTTTATTTTATAATATATTATATATATATAATATATATATATATATATATTATATATATATATATATATATATATATATATATATATATATATATTATATATATATATATTATATATATATATATAATATATATATATATATATATATATATATATATATATTATATATATATATATATATTATTGGTGACTGATTTATGGACCTAATTGATGACTCACAGATAATCTATAAAATGTGTGTGGAAAAATTCTTAAAATATACCAATGCTCGAGCAAATATTAATGATTTTTTTTTTCTCCATCTTTTCTTCCTTATTACTCACGAAAGAAAAAGAATTGTGACAGAGGACTTTATATTATATATAATATATATATATATATATATATAAAATATATATATATATATATTTAAATATATATATATATATATATATAATAATAATAATAATAAAATAATAATAAATAAATAATATAATAAATAATAAAAATATGAAAGTATCTAACTGTGAAAAACAAAATGAAATATGAAAAGTTTCTAACATGTCCCTCTGGGATAATATGCACCAAATCCGACAAAAAATAAGAGGTTAAATTTTAATTTTTTTTACATTAGGTAGGAATAATTTCTCCTGACTTTCAATCTCAATATGTATGCTACATATAATATGATACCCACACGTTACAATAGATTCCATCAATCCGTTTTCTACAAATACAAGAATTATAACGTTAAAGGTATTTTTGTTTATTTAATTTTTTTTTTTTTTTAATAAAGTAAAATAACTTATATAATAATAAAAAGGTAAAAAAAATAAATTTTTTTTTTTTTTTTTTTTTAATTTTTTTTATATATATATTATATTATATATATATATTATATATTATAATATATATTAATAATATGAATATAATATATATATATATTATATATTAATTATAATAATATATATTTTTTTTTTTTTTTATTTTCGAATAGCTGACTTAGAAGTGGCTAAAAAAGAAAGTTCTATGATTTTTAATTTTTTGGCTTTTAATGTTACCCAAATTAATAATAATAATAAATATATATAATATATATATTAATATATATATATATATAATTATATATTATATATATATATATATATATAATTATATATATATATATATATAGTATATATATATATATAATAATAATATATATATATATATTATATTATATATATATATTATATATTAATTTTAATATATATATATATTATATATATATATAAAAGAAAAATATGTCGCAATGTTTGCGTAGGAGATTAATTCTTATAATGGAAGGAGGCATGTAATCCCTCCTTATCCGTCCGATTTTTGTTACTTATGACAAAAAAGCAAGAATAAAATATATAATTATATATATATAATATATATATATATATAATATATATAATATATATATATATATATATTAAATAAAAATAATTAAATAATTACAATGTAATGTTTTTATTTATTTGAAAAAAAAAAAATGGTGAGGCTACTTTCTATAATAATACGTTTTTCGGTGTTGAAATTTGCTGGGACATTTTTGTATTTTTCTCATTTTGTGTGAAATTCGCTGGGATATTTTTTACGTATATATAATATATATATATATTATATATTATATTATATATTAAATATTATATATATATATATATATATATATATATATATTATATAATATAATAAAATAATAAGAAATCTAAAATAATTTATTGCCGAATAGTTTCTTGTGATTTCATACTTCCACCCATTCATTATCAAGGCTATGAGCAATATGAAAAATATAAAATAAAATTTTTTCAAAAAATGTTACATAAAAGTTACATCAATAAATAAATGAATGAAAATTATTATATATAAATAAACAGCAAAAAGTACCAAAACCACCAATGTTCAGAATTCTATTATGGGGAGAAAGAGCTGTGAAATTGAATGCAAAATTAAATGCATTTTTTAAAAAAAATAATTTACCTTCAGTTCAAATTTACATTAGTGTTCTCGAATGAAAATAAAATTAGAACCTTCTTCAAAGTTAAAGGAAAACTTCCCTTACCTTTATGCTCATCAGTGATATACAAATACAAGTGTGGTGGCTGCGATATCACTTACATAGGAAAGACTACACGAAGTCCTTCTGTTCGTATAGTTAAGCTAAGAGGTATCTCTTGTAGAACTTTGGAATATTTGCACAATCCCCAATATTCGGCCATTAACTCCCATTCTCTCCAAAAGGATCATCCTATACATAAGAACATAAAAAAAATAGAGACAGTTAGAAGCCACACGGGACTATAGAGACTGTCCCAGTCAAAATAAATAAAAATAATTCTAATACTAATACATGCAACAAAGACTAGGTCTATTCTATCCCTAATTACACATGCAATGAACCAACACCCACTACAAAACTGCCAGTTAGACTGTCACAAACTGATCTAAAATTTATAGGCTTAGTCACAAGCTGGTCTAAAAATTCATATAAAACCGCCAATTTGGCTTGGTCAAGCTATACTATACGATACCTAAACCATCCATATATCTATCCAGCCCTCTTAAATGCTGCAAGAGAATCACAGTCATTCCAAAAATTAACAACTCTATTGCTGAAGAGTTTTTCTTAGATCGAGATGGCATGACTTCTTTTTAATTTTATCAAGTCCTCTAGTTTCTCTTCCATGGTCCACTATAAAGTATTTTTCAATCTCTGTATTACTGTCAATGCAATAATTTGTAAACTTGTATCATATCACCTCTGAGATATCCTTTCACCGAGAGCTCCTTCAACCTCTCCTCATAGCTCTTACTCTCGAAGACAGAAATAATCCTTGTTGCTCGACGTTGTACTCTCTAACATATATATCTATGTCTTTTTCTTAAATGTGGAGCCCAAACTTGTGCACAATACTCTAATGCTAGCCTAACATATCTATTATATATCTTGCTTATAACCTCTTTGCTCTTGTAAACTATGTTGCGATTAATTATACCTAACATCTTTTTAGTTCTATTCCTTTGCTTCCAAACTCTGATCACCCACTTTCAGATTACTGCTAATAATCACACCTGAAATCTTTTTCTTGGTCCGCGTTCTCAAGCCAATCCCCATTCATATCATAATTAAATCTTTTATTCGAGCAACCTTCACAAAAAACTTTACTTTTCTACTATTAAAATTCCCTTGCTACTTATCTGTCCATTCAAGGAGTCTATCTAGATCACCTTGAAGCTTTATACATCCATCATTATTCCCTTCTATGGTGACCACTTTTGTATCATCTCCAAACTTAGAGACCTTACATTTAAGACCTTTGTCTAAATCATTTATACATATATATATATATACTATATATATATATATATATTATTATATATAATATTTAATATATATATTAATATATAAATATATAATGAGAAACAATAGTGGTCCCAGCAAAATTTAGAATTTTAGACTTGAATGAAAATCTTACTCTATTCTTAGAATCCTTATTTATATATATATATATATA
>SEYY01017085.1:2500-5000 GCA_009176605.1 Armadillidium nasatum
TTTGCCCTTTCGACGATTATGGATGTTTTCCATATAAAATTATGATATAATATAATATTGCAATGAAGATGATATTTGACTGAAAAAGATTCATGATAGATTTCTTCATATATTTAGCAAGGATGGAAATGTGGATTCGGATCTATGAAACTCTCCAGAAATGGATTATGATCTTTAAACTTTGCGGATGTTCACTATATGAAGATATCCTCAATATTATATTATATATATATATATATATATATATATATATATATATATTATATTATATATATATATATATATTATATATATTATATATAAATATATATATTTATAATATAATATATATAATTAATATATATAATATATATATATATATATATATATATATATATATATATATATTATAATATAATATAGGTATAATAAGTCTGCTAGATTTCATTAATATCAAAGTTTATATATATATATATATTATATATATATATATATATATATATATATATATATATATATATATATATATATATATATAATATATATATGGATAACTCCCTGTTACTAAAGATTAAATTTTCACGCCCAAAGTTTCTCTCTAAAGACACCAAAGGTTTCAAAAATCTTGAGATGTGTTTAACAACGCATTAGATTTATTCCCAAAATGATTCTTTTTCTGTTTTCCCTCTCCGTAGAGCGCTTTTCTTCTATCATTCTCTTTAATATATATATATATATATATATATATATATATATATATATTATATATATATATATATATATATAGGTGTCCCAGCTGCCCCAACTTCCTGCAAAAACGCTGTTCAAAATTTTGGAACCGGGTTTCATCATATAAACGTGGGAAATGTATGTGTTTTTACGATTTTCAAAAAATTGATCCTGCACAATCAAATTGAAAATTACGTAAATACATAAATTATTGAATTCACAACTTTTTAGGCTAAAATACAACTTTAAGGTTGAAAAACGCTATATTTTCTCTCCATTTATTTAATTTCATGTTCTAAATGGTCATTTCTCCAATGTTCTTTAATTACTATAAAAATTGTAGCCTCATTTGTGAATTAATCATCAATCATCATCCAGCGCAAGGAACCACGACTTCTCTTGTGAACGTGATGAAAGTTTGCACTGATCGGGAACTTTTTTCATGAACTTTCAACTACTTGGAGTACATTTTGAAACCTTTCTTCGTCCTTTGTTACACCCAGGAAATCATGGCATAGCTTTACTCCTCTTTCAGCAGCTTCATTGACTACTTGAAGATTTTGAACAAATGTCTTTATTTCAAGAAAGTCATCCATTTTTGTCCATTCATCGGGTGATGTTTGAAGAAACTCAAAGGGAGCATTCACAATCTGGAAAAACCTCATGGATCCAGGGCCAATCAAATCACTCAGTGACTCCATCTCCTCTGAAATTGGCTTAAGGTTGAGCTTTTCAAAGGATGCTCCTACACGATCTGTAGTACTTCCATCACTTTCAAATTGGAGGAGCCGTAGCCTCATAATCTCTTTGTCTTCGTCAGATACCATTTGTGAGAAAAGAGCCAATGGAACAAGCTCTTCACTCAGATACCAACTATTCCGCTAAAAGCTTTTTTCCCCTTGTCAGCAATTATAGAATCATAGGTATGCAAACTGTTTCAGTTTCTCAACTAAAATCAAATCGTTGCTGGGGCATCAACCAACCGGGGCATACAATCCACCATTGCACGTAGACACTTACAGCAAACATACAGAAACGTTCCATTTTTTTGTAATAATAATAATTAAGTAACAATCTTATTTTTGATATTTTAAAATTTAACCATTTTATTTTCCAGAAAATAAGACCATTTTCATGACCGATACATGTATTTCAATGTTAATTTGATTCATTAACATTGAAATAACAATAAAAAATAATAATAATGAAAATAATAATAATAATAATAATAATAATAATAATAATAATAATAATAATAATAATAATAATAATAATATATATTAATAATAATAATGATAATAATAATAATTTTAATTCTCTCAACAATATTGCTATATAAGTAATAAAACTGTTTTAGGTAGAAATGATGCCTCAAAAATCCAAAATTCAAAAGAATTTTGAATTTTAAACCATCGTCTGAATTGATTTTCTTTTTCTTTCTCCCTGAAAGAAATGTACTGAAAAGTGTTTATGAAAATATTTATAATATATAAGGTATTTGACATTCGATTTCCTTTGTAAAAAGTAATATAAATTTCGTTTATTAATATTTTTAATTTTTTTTTTAATTTTTCTTAATTTTTTTTAATTTATTTATTTATTTACTTATTTTTTAATGGAATTAAATCATAGAAACACAAGCTTCAATTTAAAAAAACATATCTTTTTCCTTTCCTTCTTTGTCATAAACACGAATCCTTCTCTGTTGTTAATTATCAAAAGAATGTTAATTAAAAGATTTATTAAAATTAAAATTTTACACCTGTCTAATGACGTCATAACAATTTAAGAA
>SEYY01017085.1:12500-20000 GCA_009176605.1 Armadillidium nasatum
ATAAACACACACCCACACACACTTACACTAGCATATATATATATATATATAAATATATATATATATATATATATATATATATATATATATATATATATATATATATATATATATATATATATATATATATATATATATATATATATATAATATATATATATATATATATATATATATATATATATATATATATATATATATATATATATATATATATATATATTATATATATATATATATATATATATATATATATATATATATATATATATATATATATATATATATATATATATATATATATATATATATATATATATATATATATATATATATATATATATATATATATATATATATATATATATATATATATATATATATATATATATATATATATATATATATATATATATATATATATATATATATATATATATATATATATATATATATATATATATATATATATATATATATATATATATATATATATATAATATATATATATATATATATATATATATATATATATATATATATATATATATATATATATATATATATATATATATGAATATATATATATATATATATATATATATATATATATCTCACCTTTCTCACCAAGCGCAAAGATTAGGGCAACGCCCTGTCATTTACGAAGCCCCTCCACACGCCTCTGTTCAGGTATACTTCCTCCTCTTCCACTTCCGCAATGGTGCGTCCTCTCTTCAGAATGGCATCCAACACTCCATCCATCCATCTCTTCCTTAGTCTTCCTACTGGTCGTCCCCCCTCAGGATGCCAGTCATAAAATATGGCAGGGTATCTCCCACCATCCATCCTCCTGACATGTCCATACCACCTTCAGCTGCTGTCTCTCTACCAAGTCCAGTATAGGCGCCACTTCCAATTCCTCCCTAATTTCTGAACTTCTCCTTCTCTCCCATCTGCTCACTCCTACTATCAACCTAAGGACCTTCATTTCTGCAGCCTCCACCCTGCTTTTAGTTCGGGTTGTCAATGTCCATGCCTCCGAACCATACATAGGCATTGGTCGCAGCATCGTTGTGTACACAAGCACCTTCACCTTCCTTGGCACGTGTCTATTTCTCAAGAGTGGGTATAATTGCCTCACCCCTCTCGAGAATTTGTCAATTCTTTCCTCAATTTCCCTTGCCATATCTCCGTTTGAGTTCACTGTGACCCCAAATAGCTAAACTTTTCTGCTTCTTTCACCAACACACCCTCCACTCGTATTACAGTACCATCCTGTACTCTCGAGATTTTCATCACCTCAGTCTTTTCCTTATTTATTTTCATTCCTTCCAGTTGTAGAACATCGGACCACCTATTTAGGGCTTCCTGCAACGATACCATGTCCTTTGTCACTACCGCTATGTCATCAGCATACACCATAAACAGACCCACCTCCTCCTCGAGACCCACCTCTCTTATGCATCTATCCATAAATATTATGAAAAGCAGCGGCGATAGCACTCCTCCCTGTCTAACCCCAGCCGTCACATCAAACCAGTCTCCCACACCATATGACGTTCTAACTGCGCTCTTACCTACTTCATACATACCCTTTATTACTCTAATAACCTTTGGGTCTATTGCGTAGTATGGGTCACTTAGTGCATCCCACAATCTCTCTCTGGGCACAGTATCGAATGCCTTTTCCAAATCGACAAATGCCAGATATATATCTTTTGCCCATTCCCAGTTTTTCTCTATTAATAATTTCTCTCTCTCTCTCTCTCTCTCTCTCTCTCTCTCTCTCTCTCTCTCTCTTCTCTCTTCTCTCTCTCTCCATATTATATTATATATATATATATATATATATATATATATATATATATATATATATATATATATATATATATATATATATATATATATATATAATACATACATACATGCATATACATATTCCGTAATTTAAGTAAATAAGATCCTTAATAATGTAATAAATTTAAGGTACAAATTGTACTGATAATGGATCAAAGCGGAATACCAAACTACTACTAGAACTACAACATAATTTGAATTATTTTATAATTCACCTTTTTATTTATTTATTTATTTATTTATTTTTAATTTCAATACATTAAAAATTAAAAATATACTAAAAAGGCATAATAGATAATTTTTTTAATTAACTGATGAACCCATAAATTGTTCAAAATATTACACCTAATAACATTTAGTAAAAATTATTGAACAATTTAGGTTACTAATAATGCTATATAAACGTAAAAAATACCAGTAAGTTTTTTCCTAACATGAAACTATCACAAAAAATCACCAGCTGATATATTAGTATGTAAAGTAGTTTTTCTCGCTTATGGGAATAAGCAAAAAAATATATTTTCTTCAAAACGTTATTGACACTATCACTTCTTTTCTGACTCTTATAGTAAGGAACAATTTACTGGCCTAACAAAATTAATAATTATATAACACTTTTTTTAATCTTTTTTTTTCTTTTTCTTTTCCTTTTTTTTTTTTTTTTTACTAATCTGTTTTTATTTTTTCCAATAGCTATTAACGTTTATAGGTATTGAACTTTTGCACTTTATTCTTAAATTTAAAAACTTTTTATATAATTTTAGATTTTAAAATTAGCACACCTTTTTTTTCTTTTATCATTTCACTTTGTATTTTATCATTTTTATTACATTTAGATAGCCCTTGATTTAAACACATTTTATTATTATGCATTTATTTATTTATATATTTTAATCACTCTTTTATATTTATTTTCCTTATTTATTTACAAATTTTTAGATTAAATTGGCAAATTTTTTATTTTTTTTATAGAGAAAGAGAGAGAGAGAGAGAGAGAGAGAGAGAGAGAGAGAGAGAGAGAGAGAGAGAGAGAGAGAGAGAGAAAGAGAGAGAGAGAGAGAGAGACAAACAGACACACAGTTAAAGAAGAAAGAGGTGAATAGAAAATTAATTGAATTTCATTCCATGTATCTTATTGTTATTTCATTAAAATTAAAAAAGATTAAAAAATTCTATTATTTACATAATTAAAAGAAATAAAGATTAATGCTCATATATTTTTAAACTTTATTTCTTTAATAAAAATAAAAATAAAAATAATAATTTATTTAAAGGATCTAGATTTCCCTATTCAATAAAGATGAGTTGATATTACTTTATTTCCTTAGAGAGGTATCTCATTGTTTATTAATATAAATGTTTTATTTTTACTTTTAATATGCAATATAACTAATAAATAAAAGATTATTATATATGCAAAAACTTTAATTTCAATATACCTTTTCTCAGTCAAGAATTATAACTTCAATGTATGTAAATTGTTGAATATTTAAAATGCACTCAGAATATTATATAAAAATAATCTTAAAATCTTTTGTTTTTTTCCACTTGATGGGAATACACAATAGATTTATTTAAAATTTGCCAAAATATTTAGAATGCTATTCAACATAACATAAAAATAGTCTTATATTTTCTTGTTTTTATCACCTCTTACGTAAATACACATAAACTTGCATAAAATTAACCCAAATAAGAAAATCAATCACTATTCACTTGCAGGTCGGTACGTAACAGAAAAAAAGAGATCGAATGTGATTATTCAAAATAAAGTGGAGAGAACAGAAAGAATAATATTCCTAACCTTTACTGTTGACTTATATAAAAGCGAGCTTTTCTCTTTAACCTGAATTTAAAGAGATTTAAATAGAAAAAGATATTTAGATCTCTTTGACTCCAAATTAAAGAGAAATGCTCGCTTTCATATATACTCTACAATAATGGTTTGGAATATTCTTCATTCTGTTCCCTCCACTTTATTTTTATAAAATAAGCACTTTCGATATCTGTGTACTCCTACGTACCTACCTTCAAGTGAATATGGGATTGATTGTGTGCAAAGAATCACAAAAGCTCTCATGAATGGAAGAAAGTATGTGAATCGAGAGTTCAAAAGATCGGTGTTCGTTGTGCATTAACAAAGGCCAAAAAGACATTGTAGAGATTAAAATAAAAGCTCTAGATTCTTCTCTTTAAAGAATAGCTTTATGAAAGGACCCACTTAAGATTTGGGATGCATACTCCTTATAAGGATGAACTCCTTGTCTATGCAGGAGCAGTAAAGAGGACAGTGTGAAGAAGTTTTGAATGTGACTCTAATCATTCAACCATTTAGAAACATTTTAGTGAGATACTCTGAGCAGGAAGTTTTGTGGAGAGTTACATTGAAATGATAGATGCATCCACTGTTTTTAGGAACTGACTATAATATATATATATATATATATATATATATATATTTTATAATAATATATATATAATATATATAATATAATATATATATATATATAATAAATATTATATATTATTATATATTATTAATATATATATATATATATAATATATAATATATATATATATAATATATATTATATATATATAATATATATATATATATATAATATATATATATATATATATATATAAATATATATATATATATATATATATATATATATATATATATAATATATATATATATATATATATATATATATATATATATATATATATATATATATATATATATATATATATATATATATATATATATATATATATATATATATATATATATAATATATATCCCACTTCGGGATCCTAGAATAGCTACCTAAAGTTTCTCCTAATAGGCAATGCCCGTGAGATGTGAATTTTATTTAAAAAAAAAAATATATATATATTAAAAAGTTTAGTTCTCTTGATAATTACCGTGTTTTTGAGAGAGGATGAATTAATGTCTCTTCGATGCTATGAATTGGCCTTTTTCCTCTTCAGATCGTCTCTCCCGTCTCTTATATTTATATAAATATATAATATAATATATATATATATATATATATATATATATATATATATATATATATATATATATATATATATAATATATATATATATATATATATATATATATTATTATTTATATTTTATATATATATATATATATATATATATATATATATATATATATTTTATATATATATATTATATATATGGCAGTTATATTAAAAGTGAATATATATTTGAAATGTGTGTACGCACAACTTTGTTGTTTGTGTACATGTCGTTGAAACTGATAACATATATTAAAAAGAAAAAGAGAACTTAATTTAGCGAAATTGAGAAAATTTGAAGGGAAATTAGGTTCATCTTTTGTTTTTATAGTTCAAGTTTATGTGGAAAAAGAGATCTTTGGGTTTGCAAAATTGACTCTTCTTCGCGAAACAATTACCTTTAATTTAAAATCCGGCGCGTTTCTTAGTGCAGAAAAACTTTGTATTTAAAAGGTATTATTGAGCGTAATTTATAAAATCTTTTAACTGGGCGACTTGTAAAGGATGACTGGAATAATTTTTTGGTGTTTTAGCATAGGAATGTTTTTAGCTTTTTGGTTTAAAGTTGGTTTGAAATTTGACTTTTTTTTTTTGGAAACGTTTCGTTCGTTTTTCTTTGTAAATAATTTAACAAATTTTCAAAATGATTGAGAAAATTTTCTAAATGATTGAGATATTTTTGGTGTTGATTTTGCATAAGAATGTTCTTTTTTTTTTTTTTTTTTTTAATAAAAACATTTTAAAATTTGACTTTAGAACTATTTTGTTTATTTTTGAAAATAAAATAATTTAATAAATTAAATAGTTTATTATTGCGTTCTTGTGTAAATAGGAATTTTAAAAATAAAATTTTTATTTTATTTTAAAGTGATATTTTTTTTTTTTTTTGCAGCTATCCATTGCAATTATCGAAAGAAAAATCTTAGTTAAATAAGTTTGTAGTATTCCTATTTTATTCATATTAAATATATTATATATTATAATGGAAGAAGTATTTCAAAATGACTAATAAAAATAAAGTACATATACTTCCTCTGGGTTCAAACCAACGTTCGTTGCGACAGAGAATAATATACATTTGTATAAATTCAGGGAAATATGGTCAATATTATAGAAGTAAAAAATAATTACAGCAAAATTATGTTGAAATTAAAAGGATAACAAACGTAATCCTCCTCGTAGATCGAACCACCATTTTTTTCTACTAAGATTAGTATAAATTTTCTAAAATTAAAATATTAAAAAAATTAAATTATTAAAATTTAAATAAAGAAGTTCTGTTAGAAAAATACCTGGATGATTAAAAAATAAGAAAAAATAATTATATAAAAAAATTAAAATATTTAGAGCAATTTCTTTTTATGCAAATTAACTCTATAAAAGTTCACCTAATTTTAATTTCAATAATTAAAATGGTAATAATTTAAAAATTTAATTTTCAATCTCATTTGAAAGCTTTAATTACTAAATTAAATCAATTTTTACGATTTTTACTCTTTAATTTTTTTGATATTTTAATTTTAAAAAAATTTATATTTAATCTTTTTTCGAAACAAACGGTGGTTCGAGCTTTGAGGAGGCTTACCTTTGTTATCCTTTAATTTCTACAAAAATTAGTTGAAATTATTTTTTATTTCTACAAAATTGAATATATTTCCATTAATGTATATTGTAATACTTGTCTTATTAAACTAAATTATTTTGATTTGGATTAAAGATCTACTTGAAACAGTTAATGAAAGTAAATATTACAATTTTATTAATAATCTTTAAATAATTATTATATTAATAATTGTAAATTTTTTATTGTTTTTGTTGTTTTTAATATTATACAATTTATTAATTTATTACTATTATTATTATTATTATTATTATTATTATTATTATTATTATTATTCTTATCACATTATTATTGTATTATTGTTATTTTATTATTATCATTCAAATCGTTATTAGTATTAATATTATTACTATTATTATTATTATTATTATTATTATTATTATTATTATTATTATTATTATTATTATTATTATTTATTATTATTATTATTATTATTATTATTATTATTATTATTATTATTATTATTATTATTATTATTATTATGATTATCAAGGTCTAGTAGGTTTAAATGACTTAATTCAAAACTGCTCCTTAAAAATTATTACTCAAGATTCATTTTTGTATTTTTCTGATATGTGGGTTATAAAACAAATCTTTTTACTGTTTATTTGACTTTAATAATAACTAAAAGGTTGTCTAATATATAAAATTACTTCAACTGTGTTAATAAAATCTTTTTAAACTGAGATTATTCCTTTTTTTCTTTCATTTTTTTTAAAGTTTGAAATACTAAAAATAATCGGCAAAATTAAAAAAGGTTATATTATAATTTCATTCTTTAATTTCAAACAAATTATGTTTAAAGATTCAAATTTTGGACAAGAAAATAAATTAATATTAATTATTAGATCGTGAAGAACATGGAGGAAGACTTTAAAAATTAAATTGCTTACGAGAAGAACATGAGGAACAAGTTGCAGATAAAAAAACAATTTTAAAAATAAAAATAAATTCAACGACTAGTAAAAT
>SEYY01017085.1:52500-57500 GCA_009176605.1 Armadillidium nasatum
TCGACAAATGCTTTTACCCAACAGACGAATTGTCACCATCTTTCATAGAGACTCTGGGATGAATTTGAGCTTCGGACAGACCATGAAGCCACAGAAATAGAAACACTTGGTGCACACTACTTACGAAGAGGAAATATTTACACTGTAGCACCATCGAAAACACTGAACACTGAATCAGAGACAAATCTGAGTCACGCTATTCAAAACTACGACTTTTCAGCATGTGATCTCTCAAAGCAGAGCGACCAACCTGACGAAAGTTAAAAATTTTTTTTGACTACTCATCCTCTGTATATATATATATATATATATATATATATATATATATATATATATATATATATATATATATATATATATATATATATATATATATATATATATATATATATATATATATATATATATATATCCAGTCAAACAAGCAGCATCAAGGATTATGAAACCAGATATAATTTATATAACTTGCAAATCATGAAAAAAATATTAAAAAATTTTAAAATTATATTAATAATTTTTTAAAAATTAAATTATTATAATATATAAAAATATATATATATATATATATATATATATATATATATATATATATATATATATATATATATATATATATATATATTATATATATATATATATATAATATATATATATATATGTGTAAGAGAAGAGAGAATGAAATAAACAGAAGAAGAAGAAGAAGAAGGGAAGAAGAAATATGGCCTCCCCAAAACAACCAAACCTATTACCATAAATATTTACGTTTTCTCATAATCCTGTTGACACGGGCTCAAATACGTTTGACTGGAAGGAAACCGCGAAATTTGTTATTTTATTTTTGTGTTTTCAATGGGCTTAATCCTTTGTAGTCTTTGACATGGATTTTTTAAAATATTAGCCATATTTTTTGATTTGTTTTTGTTTCTTTGGTATTATACTTTCCAGTATCATTATTTTTTTTTATTTATTTATTTATTATGTTTAGTTTGTTTCTTACTTTAATAGTGATATTTTCCTTTCTTTCTTTTCTTTTGTATATCCTGATTTTCTATATATATATATATATATAATATATATATATATATATATATATATATATATATATATATATATATATATATATATATATCATATATATATATATATATATATATATTGTAAGTGTTATCAAAGGCATTAAGAGCTATTTTGTCCACCATTTACCACGAAATGTATCATGAATTCGTTATCTGAAAATATTTTCTGATGTTTTTAATTACAGAATAAAAAATTCTACTTTAAAAATATGAATGAAATATTTTAATTTTGCTTTTATATATTATTATATATATATATATATATATATATATAATTATTATAGTATATATATATGTAAGTAATATATTTATATATATATATTTATTCTTACATATTATATATATATAGTGAGTATATATATAAAGATAAAGATAGTAATTCTATCGAAGAGTTAGAAATATAATTAATAATTCACCATAGCCCCAGTCGATCGTCCTTGTCAGGCATATAATAATATAAATTAATAATTATTTTATTAATATTTAAATTAATAAAATTAATAATAAATAACCAACAGGGAAATAATAGTTCAAAGGTGATGATAAAACTAAGGAATAATAAGTTAGTATAATAGTTATTAGTAATAATAAATAATAAATATATTAATAAGTAATAAATATTATAATATAGTATAATAATAAATAAATAATCTATAGTTATATATATATAATATATTTAATATATATATTAATATATTATATATTAATAATTAAATTTAATATATATAATATAAAATTAAATTGTAAAATTTATATTTGATACATAATATATTATAGTTATATGATAATTCAACACAGCATTTATGTCGATTTATTTGGACGCAAGTTGATGTAACATTGCCAATAAAACGAAAACAAACAAAAAAAAATTCTAGGCAAATATCACTAGTTATTAGTAACTGATAGGATATAGATGAGTCGGAACTAGTTTGCAATATATATATTATATATATACTGACGATATTTCACATAGGTTTTAATAATGCTAGTAATTACTCAGATTTTACCTCAAGCATTATATATAATATATTTAAGTGTACATTAAGGTAAAAATAGGATATAAAATATTTTATTCTAACATCAGGAACGTTAGCTCAAATTTATATAATATATAATAATATATTTCAAGATTCAGTCTACAAAACTGGTAGGTATGATACCTGTCAGGTGGTACTCCTCCAGAATTTTGTTAGATCCTGTGCGAAGATCAGCTTTGGTTACTTGCATATGATTATTAGATCTATCAACTTCCCATTGTTTATTACTATGACAGAAAATTCGTGTTGGAAGAAATTTGTAATACTGTTAGATCTGGAAGTCATCGAAATTGAAATTACGCAATCTTCTGTTTGAGTAGTATTGATTGTTTCGATAGTGTCGTGTTATGTGTCCCTTATTGCTCTGGTGTAGGTTGGTTGTGTATTTCGACACACTTAGGTTTAATTAGAATAGTAAAAGGAATAGACTTTGGAATAATATATTATATTATATATTATATACTATTATATTCTATATATATATATATATTATTTCAAATCATTTTATTAATTAAAAAATAATTAACATGAAGGTTGAAAATTATTGAATAGCTCAAACTAAATAATATCTTATTATAAGATTATATCAAATCATATCATAAAGATAATAATAGTTTGCTATTTAATATTTCACTAAAATATATGATGATAAATTATTAATTTATTAGTATAAAGAAGAATAACTATAAAAATTTTTAAATTTCCTCTCTCTCTCTCTCAAAATATATATTTTTTTTATTTATTTTATAAAAAAAAAAAAAAAAAAAAAAAAAAAAAAAAAAAAAAAAAAAAAAAAAAAAAAAAAAAAAAAAAAAAAAAAAAATTATATATATATATTTATTATATATATAATAATATTTTTTTTTTTTTTTTTAGATAGATAGATAGATAGACTGGGTTGGTATATCTTTTAATTTAGTTAAAGTAATACTTTATTAGTAATATTCAACTACTATTTACAATAATATTATAAATGGTCTTTAAACAATTTTAAAACGCTAATTAATCATTTACTTACTATTATATTAATTATTAAATCTAGAAGAGAATTAAAAACTAAATATATAAGTATATAGGATACTCTAATAATATTAGGCTTATAACTATTCCAAGCAATAGAAGCAGAACTTAAAAGGATTAATTATCTGAATATAATTTAAAATTATAAAGTTATAAATAAAATTAATGGTTTAACAGATAAGTAGCTAAAATTCTTTTGAGCATAAGAATCATATCAACAATTATTATAGGAAATTCATAGTGGGTGAAGTTTTTGGTGGTCTTTGCAAAGCATTTTTATGGTTAAATAATGTGTTAATAGTCATATTTTGTGATGTTACGTATTTCGAAATTTGTTGAGTAGAGATTTGTGTAATTCATTTCCAAATAATCGATTAATTATAGATCGTAGAGGGATACAAGTTTAGTATATGTTGACTGAAATATTGATTATGTAGACTAAAATAATGTAATAGAACCTATTATACCTTATTATTAGGATTTTATTTAGTTATCAAGATTTTGATAAAGAAATATTTATGAAAAGTATAATACAATATATTATTATCAATATTTTGTTTCATTTACACCGATATATTAATTTATATATTATACTTATATTATATATTATATTATTTATAATAATATATATTTTAAATATATATATGTATATTGTATATATATATATCAAGTATTATAATATTATATTATATATATTTTATTATATATCTATATTATATAATTATTATAATTATTTATTATATATTAGTATATATTATATATCTCAGTATAAATATATGTATATAATATATATATATTTTATTATTTATATTTATTTCTTTTATTTAAACGAGAATTCATGTCAAGATCATGAGCCCCAATATGAATCATCGATAGTCGATTAATACATTTATCTTACATTTTTTTTCGTATAAAGATAATATATTAAATTGAGTAATATCTTCTTACCCTTCAGAACTTATACCTTCGAACTATACTTTAACTAAGGCCAGTTAGGTACGATCCTTCGAAAATCTTATATGATCTCGACTTAAATAAAATTAATCTTATATATGGGGTTATGTTTATATTAGATTTCGCCGTAATTATTAGACAAGATTATGATATTAAAATATAAGGGTAGTATTTATTAAGTAGTCATTTATAGTAATAGGTTATTAAAATTTAGTAGGGTTTAAAGTGTCGTTCAGCATGTATATATACCGATTATACAAAAATCTGTTAAGTTAGGGTTTATAGAATATCAATCTAAGTTGAATTTACATAAAATTTATAGATTTGTGGTTATACATTGGAAGCCGTTATAAGTCGTTACGATCAAAAAATATTATATAGATTTTGGTTTACAGATTTCACCTTACCTTGACTTATATATATATTATAAAAGTCCTTGATGCCATTGATGACACATTTACGCAACGTACAAAAGCAGGAACGAGTGTTTTAGTCTAAATTTTCCGATCCTTCCCATTCCATCCGATTCAACTTGGCTCGGGCTTTAATAAGTGGTTGAAAAGGTTGGCATACACAAATCACCAGTTTTTCCAGGTTCTTCAAACAGCTTACGAGTAAACTCGCGGTGGAAAATGAGTTTCAAAACGTACAAAATATATTAAAGTGTGGGTATTACAAGAAAGAATCTATTTTGTTCGTGAGATGTTTAAACACAGTCCGTTAGAAATATAATCTTTATCAAATTATAAGGTTCTTTTTGTTACCTCACGATTAAGATAATATAACAATGGTAAAAAATCACTATTTTTATTTAGAATAGATTTTTTAGAAGAAACTTATGAATTAGCATGCAAATATATACTGGGTTTGAATTTATTTTATTATATGGAATATAATTTGATCACATATATTA
>SEYY01017085.1:67500-70000 GCA_009176605.1 Armadillidium nasatum
GAAGTACATATGTTAGGCTATTAAGCTCAATTCGTTTTACTTAACACAAAATAAATGCCATACAACAAATAGAGTAACAACAGATTATTACCCTCTTCAATCCATGTGAGTGTGTAAGTGTGTTTATGTGTGCACGGGCGTTGATGGAAAAGGTTTATGTAAATTTAATTTTAAGAATTGGTGAGTTTAAACCTTCTCTTTGTTTGTATTTCTCGGGAAGGAAGCCTTGTAAACATTATATTATATATATATATATATATATATATATATATATATATATATATATATATATATATATATATATATATATATATATATATATATATATATATATATATATATATGGGGAAAATATATAACTCATTATCTATTATTATTATTATTATTATTATTATTATTATTATTATTATTATTATTATTATTATTATTATGAGTATTATTATTATTAGTATTAATAATTAATTAATTAATTAATTAAAGTCGGTGTCGGAATTTTATCATATTAATATTTCAAAGTTTTGGTAAAGTTATGATCTAAAATTTAATGTAATATAATATTATATTAACATGATAGTTTAATATTATATTATACTAAAGAATATTTCAA
The DNA here is from genome assembly GCA_009176605.1 of Armadillidium nasatum. Classification (NCBI taxonomy): domain Eukaryota; kingdom Metazoa; phylum Arthropoda; class Malacostraca; order Isopoda; family Armadillidiidae; genus Armadillidium; species Armadillidium nasatum. Next base: position 68,108 of record SEYY01017085.1, read on the forward strand.
AATAACGAACCAATTTACTAATTTTTGAAGTTTGTTTTCCTCATTAATATGAAAGAAGAAAAACGCAACGTACAAATATGCAACAAAAAAAATTCACTCCGTTAAATTTCATGATGAAAAATTAAGCAATTTCCATCTTACTCTCTCTCTCTCTCTCTCTCTCTCTCTCTCTCTCTCTCTTTCTCTCTCTCTCTCTCTCTACCCTCAATCTCTCTCTCTTCTCTCAATCTCTCTCTTTTCTTTCTACTCTCTCTTTCTTTCTCTTACTATCTCTTTCTTTTTCTTTTCTCTCATCTCCTCTTTGTTTCATTCTCTCTTTCTCTCTTTTTCCCAAAGAAGAAGAAGAGAAAGAAAATGAAAGAAAAAGAATTAAATGTAGGAAAAAAAAGTGTGAAGATTCAACACACATATATCCATATATTCGTCCTTATTACTGTAAATATGAAAATCAAGAGTAAACACATTGCTATAATCTTGAAATGGAGCAGAAGGAGTAACCAATCAAAAGCATCAAAATTAATCATAATTAAATGCGTAACTTCGCGCCAGTCTCATTTTCAAGATTATAATGAATGGAATCTGAGATCTCCCGTGACATTTATTCTCATATATATATATATATATATATATATATATATATATATATATATATATATATATATATATATATATATATATTATATATATATATATATATATATATATATATATATATATATATATATATATATATATATGCAGCATAATTTATTAATTATATGAATTTTTGCATGAAAAATTTTGCTTTGTTAACTATTTTTTTAAAAAGTTTATGAAGCATATAAACGCCTCAAGAAAATGTATTAAAAATATTCTAATACGTAATGAGCATATGCATACATTATGAGCTGCATAACGAAATTATATAATTGCAGTTGAATGTTTTATAAAAGGAAAATCATTTAAAAAAAAAGTAAAATTCAAATTAATTTCCCCTTAAACAATAGAGAAAATTTTATATTTTAAAAAGTACAAATTTCTATATATATAAATACTGCGTGTACAGTAATAAGTACTGCATTTAAAAGCTTCTGTTTTCAATGGATAACAAAATGAGTTATCATTACAGAATACTTTGCCTTTAAAGAAGATTACACAGAACCAGTAAGTGTGTCCAAAACATATCAAAGGTATTTCATCTTTTTTTTTCTTCTTCTTCGTTGTTCGTCTTTTTTTTTATCGGAAATGCTAATCAGACTCACTTTGAATTGCAAATGAACAAAAACTTGGTCTAAGACACTCTCTTTCTTTCTTTTTTTGTGCTAAAAGAAAAAAAGTTAATGCTTCTTTTCACACGTAAATGACATACTTATTTACACACACACACACACACACACACACACACACATATATATATATATATATATATATATATATATATATATATATATATATATATATATATATATATATATATATATATATATATATATATATATATATATATATATATATATATATATATATATATATAGGGGAGGACGTTGAGCCGTACGAAGCGATGCATGTACCCCCTATTGCATAACTCGCTGAGTGATATGATGGGCTAGACCATTCCGTTTCACTCAGTTGCCCTTTGGCTCGTTCATTTTCGCGTTTCACCTTCTCAGAGGGTCTCTAGTGTACCCTCACCTCATATTGGAGTGTCTATGCTCCCACTACCTCTCCACCCCATTTCTTCACATGTTCCCACAAAAAGAGCGAAACTCAAATCTGCCTCGAAAATGCTTCGAGGGGTGGCATCCAAAGAATGCTTCTCATCCTCTCCTCACCACATTATCACTTGACGGCCTCCGATGATGGGGATGATACCGCCAGGACTCGGCGTCCGGCTTGCCCCGGAGCACGGTCTTC
>SEYY01017085.1:82500-87500 GCA_009176605.1 Armadillidium nasatum
GAGGAGCTGCTACTTCAGCGGGAACTGATTGCTACCTCTTCAGGAACTTCTTCCTTCTTCTGAGCTAAAGTGAAAAGATAAAACTACCTGTTTATACCTTCTGAAAATGGGAAGGTCCAGGAAAACAAGTATAATAGTTTCTTATTTTTAATATTTTATCAAAAAATACTGAACAAACTCATTCTTGAATTTCTTTCAATGTAAAGAGTTTTAAATTAATATACAAAAGAATTGTTATAAATAAAGAATAATTTCTAATATTTATATAAATAACTTTATAAAAAATATAAAATATAAAAAATACATAAAAATTGAATTTATATTAAGAACTTACATTTTTTAAATAAAATACGTGAATATTAATATAATATATTATAAAAACACTAAATAAAAATGTTATGCATGTTAAAAAATCCTTATCTTTTTTTTTGTCTTCCTTTTTTTGGAAGGAAAATAATTGTTAATTCATTTGAAAACGTTATCGAATTGGTAAATTATTTTACTAAACATTTTTTACTCAGAATTTACTTTCAAGAATCTGAAGTTAAAAGATAGAACGTGTTTTCTTTCAGTGAAACTTGTTTCTTCAAGATTGGTTTCGCAATGACGTCATACATAAAAGCATTTCGCTAATGTGAGAATCCAAATTTTAAATAAAGTGTTTCTATGTTATTAGCATTTTACCTTTTTCTTATTTCAAGCAAACTGTTTCTTTGATGTTTGACTTACGTTATTGATTTATTGTTACCTATTTTTAGTTCCTTTATTTAGGCTTTCAATATTTAGATAAGAACTGACGCACTTAAATTTGCTAAAACTTATTCAGTACATTTAAGCATTCGGTAGTCTGCTAAATTATATATATATATATATATATATATATATATGTATATATATATATATATATATATATATATATATATATATATATATATATATAATATATATATATATATATATATATATATATATATATATATATATATATATATATATAATATATATATATATATATTATATATATATATATATATATATATATATATATATATATATATATATATTATATATATATAGCCAGTGGAGTCTAGGGCTTTTCGTCTTATAAATTGTTTGCTATTTCTAACTTTCTATAATTTCTTTCTGCCAGTCGAATTGTTGCGTCACTCTCTCTATACTATCGTTATAACGGACACTACTTTCCTGCAATCTCAAGTCGAATACCTTCTCCATTGAGAAGGGATGGTACGACACGATTTTCTACAGTCTCTTCCTTTCTCTATTCAGCTCTGCGGCCCCAGAGATAACCGATTTACTAAATCTTACATATACTCTACTGGTGAAGTCTGGAACACACTTCCTTCATCTGTTTTCTCAACTTCCATTGACCTGCACACTTTTAAACGCCATGTATTGGAATATGTCACCCATTGACGAGTAGATTTCCAGTATTTTCACAACACTGTTAAAGATTGGTAGGCCTCTGGCCATTGCTCACTAGAGGATGGATATATATATATATATATATATATATATATATATATATATATATATATATATATATATATATATATATATATATATATATATATATATATATATATATATGTGTGTGTAAATATCAGATAAATTATGTACTTGAAATATTGAAAAAATTGCAATTCAGAAGGTAATGCATTTTAACAAAGTAAATATATATATATATATATATATATATATATATATATATATATATATATATATATATATATATATATATATATATATATATATATATATATATATATATATATATATATATATATATATATATATATATATATATATATATATATATATAATTATATTATATATATATATTATTATATTATATATATATATATTTATATATATATATATATATATATATATATATATATATATATATATATATATATATATATATATATATATATATATATAAAATATATATAAATAATATATATATGTGTATATATATATATATATATATATATATATATATATATATATATATATATATATATATATATATATATATATATATATATATATATATATATATATTACATCTTATAAAAGTTAATAATGGTAAAAATATAACATTCTCTTGCTTGATTAAAATCTTTTTTATTAAAAAAATATTTTAATATACCAAAGTTTAAAAGATTCTACATCAGGAATACAAATTTGAAACTGCACAACCTGTTGTTCTAAATATTGATAGTATATTTTTACTCTATATTTAAAAGGATAGCGCTGAGGTTATTTTATGTAAAGTGCGAATGTCTCAACTGGGTTAAAATAAATAGGTAGGAAAAAAAAAATATAACAAACGACTTTCATAAAGTGTTTGAACCTTAAAATATATATATATATATATATATATATATATATATATATATATATATATATATATATATATATATATATATATATATATATATATATATATATATATATATATATATATATATATATATATATATATATATATATATATATATATATATATATATATATATATATATATATATATATATAATATATATATATATATATATATATATATATATATATATATATATATATATATATTAATCAATGGAAATGGAAAAATAAGGAAGAGTATGAGCCAAAGTATGAGCAAACATGTCTGTGTAAAGTCTGTGGTCTGAGAACTTAACAAAGAATGTAGAAGAATGTGTTTAATTAAACCAAAAATAAAAAATTTAAAAATCATGCAAACCTCTCCCTATTCTAGCAAATATGCGACTGGGTTTACAACTGCAGTGACTTTTGAATTGTAGTTATTAAATATAAACTATTCAAAATTGTATAAAGAAAGAAAAAAATTGAAATTGTGAATGAAAATGTGAGAGTTGATTACTATGAAAAGTTCAAGATCATATTCTTTCTAGGGATTCTGCCCAACTGAAGTTAACCCAGGTATTTTGAAGCATAATCTATTCAATAAATATATTAAATAAAATATTGTTTTAAGCAGAGAAATTAGCTCTTCGATTTTGTAAACCACTCACCGGGAAGATGCCGAAATATGAGTTCTATAGCACATATATAAGGAGCATTTTAAAATCCTTAAGATGAGCTTGAAGGCTTGAAAGTCATATCTATTACTCTTTCTCGTGTAAGCCCAGCTTCTTTGCTAGTAGTCTGGAGTTTATATTGTATTCCATTAATTAATTAATGTAGAACAATTAACTTATCGATTTCGAAATACAAATGTCCAAGAGACTTCTTTGGTGAGAAGAACAGTATGATCATTTCTGAAAAGATAAAAAGCGAAACTGTCAATGAATTTTAAGGACATAGAAAAATTTGAGTTGTATTGTCGGAAGTGTTCTAATTGTGAGAATGAATTATGTTTGTAAGCAGATGAATCGATTGAATTTCTAATGTATTAGAAAGAACACTAGATTTTCCCTCTATTAGATATACAAGAAGGATCAGTGATCATTTACTTCAAGGACCACATCTTAGACTGATTAAATTATTGCCTGGTATACTATATCTTTTTTTTTAATTTCAAGGACCACATCCTAGCCTGATTAAATTATTGACTGCTACAATATATTTTTTTTGAAAAGTAAAAGAATAATGCAAGGTATATGCATCGGCAAAAGGTATAGATAGAAGATTAAACCAAAAATTCAATGCTAACAAATGATTTGAAAATATCAATTTGAATAGCTTATTTTTATAATTTTCCCTGAATAACTATTTAGAAAGTAAAAGAAATATAAATGATTAAAAAAACATGAAAAAATGTATGAAGAAGTTTAAAATTATATAAACAAACTATCAACAGTCATTCATATTTTATTATTTAATTTTATTTTAAACTTCAGCTTTTTTTTATAAATTTATGAAAATAATTTTACTTTGTTTTCAAAGTTTTCTCAAATTTTAAAGATAAAGAATCAAAAACTTTAGTACCCATTTAGCTACTTAATATAATTCCATATATTCTTCTATGCATACAAAAGTCCATGCTCAGATTTTATCTTGTCTCAAAGTTTTCTTTCCTAAAATTTTTATTTTATTATAACATTGAAGATTTTATATATATATATATATATATATATATATATATATATATATATATATATATATATATATATATATATATATATATATATATATATATATATATATATATATATATATATATATACTGCTAATGATGTTATAATTTCGAGGAATAGAACCCGGGTCCAAAAGATGGAAGTACGTTGTGTTGACCACTACTCCACTGATGGTTCAAAATGAAATAATCCAGAACTTCTACTGACATATCTCGCCTAGTGAAAAGTCCCTTCAATATTTCCCCGACCACAACTTGGGCGTAGCGTCAACATGGACCAGGTTCTATCTTTTTGAACCATCAGTGGAGTAGTGGTCAACACAACGGACTTCCATCTTTTGGGCCCGGGTTCGATTCCTCGAAATTATAACATTATTAGCAGTTATAAAATTATAAATAATGATTCCACGGTTGATTTATCATAGTGGTTATCAAAATTATAACATTTGCACTACGGTTTATACTCAGGATAGAACCTGGTCCATGTTGACGCTACGCCCAAGTTGTGGTCAGGGAAATATTGAAGGGACTTTTCACTAGGCGAGATGTGTCAGTAGAAGTTCTGGATTATTTCCTTTTGAACCATCAGTGGAGTAGTGGTCAACACAATGGACTTCCATCTTTTGGGCCCGGGTTCGATTCCTCGAAATTATAACATCATTAGCAGTTATAAAATTATAAATAATGATTCCACGGTTGATTTATAGTGGTTATCAAAATTATATATATATATATATATATATATATATATATATATATATATATATATATATATATATATATATATATATATATATATATATATATATATATATATATATATATATATATATATTATATATATATATATATATATATATATATATTATATATATAT
>SEYY01017085.1:97500-107500 GCA_009176605.1 Armadillidium nasatum
ATATATATATATATATATATAATATATATTTATTTATTTATTTATTTATTTATATTCGCGACAAGCTGCCTCTCATACAAGTAATAAATATTTCTAAGACAAGACAATTTACTTAACCAATTAAAATAAGAAGCAAAACCATGAATTAAAAGCTACGAAACATTTGTTTTACTCTGGTAAATATTTCTCCGTGAAATTACTCTGCAAAAGGGAGTAAATCACCGCCCTACGTCCTTTAGGTTATTGGTTCTCGCTTATTATATATTAGGAGAAACAGCATTTGTTGTCGACTTAAATACCCAAAAAGACGGCGAGGAGAACTGGGAATGTTTTTGTTTTTTTCTTTTCCTTGGCCATGAAGAGGTCACTGCAATTGCTACTATATATATAGAGGGCGATTGCAAGTTGTTTGAATTGAGTTATTAATATTACGATTTCGGCAAATTTATGTTTTGTAATTTTGGTGTGGAATGTATTTATATAGAGGGCGAAACAAAAACCTTTTGCAATTAATGGATGTTTCCAGTGGTAAATTATGAATCCACGGAATTCGTATCGGGAAAGCAATGTCCAATATACAGTAAGTTGTTAATCTCATTCTCTCTCTGCCTTTGTATATATATATATATATAATATATATATATATATATATTATATATATTTATATATTATATATATATATATATATAATATATATATATATATATATATATATATATATATATAATATATATATATATATATATATATATATATATATATATATAATATATATATATATATATATATATATATATATATATATATATATATATATATATATATATATATATATATAATATATATATATATATATATATATATATATATATATATATATATATATATATATATATATATATATATATATATATATATATATATATATATATATATATATATATAATATGGGGTAATTTTGGTGAGGGTAATGTTCGTATGGGTGATGAATTTGGTCATAGAATAAGAGAAGGGAGAAGGTGTTGGGTGGTTTGAGGGATATTTGGGGAAGAGAAAGGTTACCAAGGGAGGCGAAGGTGAAAATGTTTGAGGGAAGTTGTATAATTGTGATTATGTATGGGAATAAAGTATGGATATTAAAATCTTGAAAGAGGAAAAAATAGAAGTTTTCGAAATGAAAGGTCTGAGATCGGTTTGTGTTGTTGTTATAGAAGAGACAAAACCATTAATGTTAGAACAAAGGAAATGTCTGTATGGAAAAAGAGTATTGTTGAGAGAGCTGAACAATATAGGCTGAGATGGTTTGGACATGTTCGTAGGATGAATGAAAAGAGAATGGCTAAAAAGGTATTTGTTTCAGAAGTGGAGGGTATGAGAGATAGTGGGAGACTGAGAGGAAGTTGGATGAGTAATGTCAAAGATTTGTTAAGAGATAGAGGGATGATTTGGGAAAAGGATGAATATACAGTAATAGAATAGGAATGAATGGAAAAGATTGGTGAAGGAGAGAGTGTTTGAATGAATGTGGCGTATGATAGACACCACCCCACAATTGTGGGAAAGGTTGTAGGTATAATATATATATATATATATATATATATATATATATATATATATATATATATAAATAATATATATATATATGATTGGTGAAGGAGAGAGTGTTTGAATGAATGTGGCGTATGATAGACACCACCCCACAATTGTGGGAAGGTTGTAGGTTATATATATATATATATATATTATATATATATATATATTATATATATATATATATATATATTATATATAATATATATTATATATTATATATATATATATATATATATATATATATATATATATATATATATATATATATATATATATATATATATATATATAATATATATATATATATATATATATATATATATATATGTGTGTGTGTTTGTACGTGTATGTATGTATGTATGTATTTAAGTGTATTCTCGTGTTACCGTACGTACAAACACTGGAGGTATCTTATTTAATTGTGCTTTTTTTTCTATCATTATTTTAAACTCCCAGACTGAAAAGAAAACAATTGAGCCGTTTTTGTTGAGCTTTTTCTCAAAACAAAAGAATATTTGTTTTCTTTTGCCTTCGTTTTTCTCCCTCTAGTGATTGAATTCTATACAATAATCTAATAATACTCTTCACAAATAAAGGTTAAGCGAAGCTAGCGAGGCGTAACTCGATTTTAAAGTTGAAATTCTTCTCAAAGGTTAAAATTTCAATGTTTTTTTTTTTTTTTATTTGTTTTATTTTTTACTATTAAGTCTTGAAGGCGATTGTTTTAAGGCTATTCTGATTATATATATATATTATATATATATATATATTATATATATATATATATATATATATATATATATATATATAATATATATATTATATATAATTTTTTTAGACATGGCATTCTTCGTCTCGAAGCCTGAAATACATGTTCTCCAACGTTTCTTCTCCTTCTGTTGATAACTTTAACCCTGTTTTTGTCATTTTGCGTAATTTCATCATCTTTAAATTATTATTATTTTCATTCCGCGCATGCGCAATAAAATTTATACCTTAGTTACCTGAAGCTCACTAATGAAAGTGAATTGATGCTAACATAATGATTCAGCTTCAGGGTATTTCTTGTGATCTGTCTCTCTCATCTATAATTAAGTTTGTATTCTACAAGAGTTTCATTATCATATTGTTAATTAACTCATAAATGCTAAAAGAAGTCTTAATAGAATAAGCAATAACTATTATACAAACATTTTCAAAATGAAAACACTTTGAAAATGCGCTGCAAGTTCCTGATACCTTTAAAATGATGATATTATATCCTGCTACAATAGTATTGCTTTTTTTAGGATTTCTAATAAATATATAATATATTATTATAATATTAAATATATATTATTATATATATATATATATATATATATATATATATATATATGCTATATTAAAAAAAAAAAAAATGCAAAATTGTAAAATATCGAAATTAATGAAAAAAAAAAAAAAAAAAAACGGAATAACTCTCTGGATGTCAAGCTTTGTGTAAGAAATCTCTATACAAAATTTAAATTTTAACCTATGGGAACTTTATATTCTTTATACATTATTTAAGACTGCAAATAATATTTTGATAAGCGTCCACAATTTAATCTTCTAATATATATATATATATATATATATATATATATATATATATATAAATATATATATATATATATATATATATATATATATATATATATATATATATATATATATATATCATCATCATCATCATCATCAGTATGACTTTCGACGTTCGAGGTCTACTGGTGATATACTTTCATATCTCACAGATTTATGGTCTTCTGACTTTAGGGACCATGGGGAGACTTGTGTGGTGGCGCTTGACATATCTAAGGCATTTGAACGGGTATGGCATACGTCACTGCTTTCCAAGCTCCCCTCCTTTTAGTCTCCTCATTCTCTTTGCTTACTTATGTCTAGCTTTGTTTCTAATCGTTCCATTTCGCTGTTGTTGATGGAGCGATTTATTCTTCCTTTCCTGTCAATCGTGGCATTCCTCAGAGTTCTGTCTTATCTTCAACTTTATTCTTACTTTTCATTATTGACCTTCTCAGCTGTTCATCTAACCCTATCCATTCATATACCGATGACTCAACCTTTCATTCTTCTACTCATTTCAAATATGCTCCTTCTGTTGCATCTAGAGTTGCCTCTTCATCTTTCATTCCTGCAGCTGGATAGAATCCCATGGGTTTTCTCAACCTTGTGAAATTCAACTCTTTAAAAACTCAACTTTAAAAAGACACCTCCTAACTTTTTTATGTCTTTCGATGGTTCTCCCATCTCTCCTGTTGACAATATAAACATCCTTGGCCTACACATAAACAAAAAAATGTTTTGAAAACCTCATATCACAATGGGTCTAGGGTGGCTTCAAAGAAGCTTGGAGTTCTGTTTAGATTGCGAGAATTTTTTCCTTCTTCGCAGTTACTCCAATTATACAATTATATATAAGGGTGGCTCAGGTTTCACCCGTCTTTTGGATAAGGTTGAGTCAAAGGCTAAAAACATATAAACTGTTCCGCTCTTTCTAATTCTCTGACTCTTTATCTATGTGACGTGATGTTGGTGCCTTGTCTCTTTTCTATAGGTACTACAGCGGCATACTCGAAGAACTGTTCACCCATACCTCCACCTTTACGCCGTCCTCGCAGTACAAGGTGTGCATTGTCTGCGCATCAATTCTGCGTGGACATAGGCAACTAGAGGCCTGTACTCTGTGGTGCCTCCTTCTTTAATGCCACAAATGTTCTGTGGAATTCTCTCCTATCTTCTGTGTTTCCTGCAGAATTTAATCTCAATTTCTTTAAAGCCATTCTGTGCTTAAGAAATTTGTGTTAAGTGGACCTGAGGTCGTTTTTTTTTTTTTTTTTTTTACTCTTTTTACTTTATTTTTATACTTCTAACACCCCCTCCTTGAACGGCTTGCCCGTAAGTGTGGTGACGTGTATATATATATATATATATATATATATATATATATATATATATATATATATATATATATATATATATATATATATATATATATATATATATATATATATATATATATATATAAAACAAGTGCCAATTTTCAAGGAGAATTTAATTTAACATTTTACTTCCAAAATATTCACAGAAAATTTACCCTTCTTTCTTAATTATTAATTTCACAGAAGAAACAAAATTACTTTTGTTTGCCAATTATATAAAAAAAAAAAAAAAAAAACTTCGAAAAAGAGATGTTATCAAAGGTATGCATAGAAAAATCGGAAAGGAAAAATTTTTTTTCCCGTTTTTGATTGATGCAAAAAAAATTTAATTATATAACGTAAAACGTAGTCATATGGTACGGGTCCAGGGGTCGATACCCGAGGAGGAAGGTAATTGACTGGCATCGCAGAGAGGTTAAGTCCTCTTTTTTTTTTTTTTTTTTTTTTTTTTTTTTGTGTGTGTTGTGTGTGTGTTTGTGTGTGTGCTGTTTAACATATTTAAATGATGATGGTGGAGTGAAAAAATTTTGGATGAAGAATTTGAGTTTAGAAGAGGGTAGTAAACTTCCGGAGTTCAGGGTGAAATGGAGGGCGATGGTGAACGGGGTTGAAAGGTAGAATGGGTATGTTTGAGGAATTGTGGCGCACCACCCCACGAAGTGGAAAGGTGATAGTAAATTATAAAATATATATAATATATATATATATATATATATATAATATATATATATATATATATATATATATATAATAATATAATATATATATATATATATATATAATATATATATATATATAATATATATATCAGATATATATATTCAGCATATTATCATCAGCGTCATAATTAAATGAAATACATATCTTCTTAATTAATATCCTGTTGAAATCCAGTCAAATTTATTATCAATTCATTCAGTTACTTCTCCTTCAATTGAATGTTCTATTAAGAGAGCTAATTTTCTGAAGCTCCTCTAATTTGAATGGAGAATATTATCAATATTATTACACTTTAGAGCTTCTCCATTAGCTTCGTCAAAGTTATTGTCTTATTTTTTTTTTTCTTCTGTAAATTTAACTTTGAGGGAATTAAATATATTAATGTTAATAAATATTTTTTTTTAAAACTTTAATATTAAAAGTAGATTCATACAACATAGAATAACTAAACAATGAAACATTATATCCTATAGTATAAAACAGTATAAGGAAATTAACATTAATAACGACATAGTATAGTATAGCATAACAACCCAAAGCAACACAATTCAGTGTAATACAACATAATACGTCATAATAAAGCACAACATAATACGTTATAATAAAACACAACAAAATAGAGCACAACATACTAAAACACACCATAATAAAAACAACATAAAGCAACATAAAAACAGAACCAAACACAACATAATGAACATATCACAACAAAATATAATTCAATACAACATAACATAACAACACAACACAACATAGCGTAACAGAACATATAATATAACAACATAGCATAACATATTATAAAACGGTATAAAACAGTACATAAAACATAGCATAAAATAAAACATAAAACATAAACTGACATAACATAAAAAATAATATGACATAACATGACATAACATGACACAACATAATATAACATAACAACTAAAGTCGTTTAACGTACCAAACAAGATAACAAAGGATATAGAATACATTAAAAAGCATTATTTCATATTGATATTTTCCTTTATGTTTCATATTTATGTAGTATTAAAGTATGAAAAATACTTTTTGCATCAACATAAAAGCATAATCTAAAGCATATAAAAGTAAATAAATAATTTTTATTATATTTAAAATAAGAATGAATATTTTATGTATTTTTAATAAAAAGGAAATTACAAAGGAATAATTTTATATTTTAAATCTTTCATAATTTTTAAAGCTTCTCACGTAAGTAATTTATTAATATATTATATATATATATTATATATATAGAATATATATGTGATATATATATATATATATAATATATATTATATATATATATAATATAGATTATATATATATATATATATAATATATATATATATATATATATATATATATATATATTATATATATATATATTAATATATATATATATATATATAATATATATTATAATATATATATTGATATAATATATATAATATATATATAATATATATATATATATATATTACACAAAAAAAAAATTTCAGTTAAAACCCAATTTTCCTAGGTAAAACTAGTATTTAATAATATCCTTTAACCAATTCTAGATAACCTACTACCATAACATAACCTAACCTAATAACCAATCCTAACCTAACATAACATAATCTAACCGAAAAGAGATACTTAAAACTAGTTTTTTTTATAGGAAAATCAGGTGTAAACTGAAATTATAAAATATAATATATATATATATTATATATATATATATATATATATATATATATATATATATATATATATATATATATATATTATATATATATATATATATATATATATATATATATATATATATATATATATATATATATATATATATATATTATATATATATCTATATATATATATATATATATATATATATATATATATATATATATATATATATATATATATATATATATATATATATTTTAGAGCTTAATAAATTAGGTAATTATAAAACAATTAAATAGTATTTTCGAAAATATTTCTCGGAAGTTTTTTATTTCAAGTAAATAAATAAATAAATAAATATATTAAATGAAATAAATTTTAATAAAAACAATGAAAAAAATAAAAAGTTTTTCTAAATGAATTTGAATTTATGAAGAAAAATAATAATAATAATAATAATAATAATAATAATAATAATAATAATAATAATAATAATAATAATAATAATAATAATAATAATAATAAAAAAATTAATAATAATAATAATAATAATAATAATATAATAATATATAATAATAATAATAATAATAATAATAATAATAAAATTTATAATATTATATTAAACGAAAATAAAGTGGTTCAGTGGTAAAGTAAAAGAAGAAAGCCAACTGTTAAACTAATAATCTCCGGCATCCGCGATAGGCCTGCCAGCCAGCGGTATCCGCCGTGGGCCAAAGAAACCCAAGATCTTCCTCGGAAGATCCTACTGACAGGACGAAAGTCCTACCTGGGGTATGGTAAAAAAAAAAAAAAAAAAAAAAAAAAAAAAAAAAAAAAAGTAATATAATAATAATAATAATAATAATAATAATAATAATAATAATAATAATAATAATAATAATAATAATAATAATAATAATAATAATATCAATAATAAGTAATAATAAAGATACTATAAAAACAATAAAAGCCAAAATAATAATAATAAATAATAAAATAATAATGAAAACAAAAAATAGTAATAATGATTATTATAATTGTAAAAAATAAAAATAAAATAAAAAATAAAAAATAAAAATAAAGATGAAAATAAAAATAAAACAAAAACAAAAATGATAATAATAATAATTAATAATGATAACTAATAAAAATAACAATAACAATAATAATAATAATAATAATAATAATAATAATAATAATAATAATAATAATAATAATAATAATAATAATAATAATAATAATAATAATAATAATAATAATAATAATAATTATCTTTATAAACTTTCGATAAAAATGCCTGAACTTAATCCTGTTCCCTCTTATTATCTTTCCTTAATGTGAATAAATTAATAAATTTGAATTTTGCATAAGAGGAAATTAAATAATATAAGAAACTATTACAGTCTAGAATCCATTAATTAAAATATTTAAATAAGCTTTTATTAATCTTTATTATTATAAATAAGGACTTTTTCATAGCATATTTAACAAAAGTTTGAAAGGTTTTGATAATTAACCTCAATTTATAATTGTAGGATAATGCTATTAACTTCTGTTTATAATTATTTGATAATTTAATAGTGTATGTAATTAATTTATGTTTATTTCTTGACTTTTTGTAATTGGTACATTTCAAATAGCTTCATGGTACAATTAACCTTATTAAATCAGTTACATAAAGCATAGCTGTTTATAACATTACTTATTAATGTTAGAATATATATATATATATATATATATATATATATATATATATATATATATATATATATATATATATATATATATATATATATATTATATATATATATATATATATATATATGCTTAATTAACCTCAACATATGATTGTTTGATTGTGTTTTTAATAGCAAATGATAATAAAATGATAAAGTTATTAACCTACGTTTACAACGGTTTTTAAGGTAATTAACTCATTTAGAAAGATTGATAATGTAATTATAATGGTTTGATAGATTAATTTTTTTAAATTAATTTTGTAATTAATCCAAGCTTCAAATAATTTGATAAAACATTTGACCTAAATTTATAAATTATTTTTTCAGTGCAAATAACTTATTTTAAGATGATTTGATAGTTTAATTAACCTCTTCTTAAAATGTTTTAATATATATATATATATATATATATATATATATATATATATATATATATATATATATATATATATATATATATATATATATATATATTATATATATATATATATATATATATATATATATATATACTTATGATTGTGTACTTCTTTCTAGCTTATAACATTTTGAAATTGCAATTAATCTGTTTAAAAATGGTTTAATTGTTCGAATTTAAAATGTTTAATAGCTTAATTAAACACTTCTTGTAATGATTTGATTGTGTAATTAACCTTGTCTTGTCATAACTCATATTTAATCAAAGTTTATTATGGTTCCTTTGTTGATTTCATTTTAAGTAGTTTGATAGTGCAATTAACCTAAAATGGTAGTATTATTAACCCCTGCTTATAATGATTTGATTGTGCGTTAAAAACTCAGTTAATGTTAATTTAAAAGTAATTAATCTAAACTTCTATATGTTTGTTAGCATTAGGTTTTGTTAGTGCAAATTAACGCTTTTATAATTTTTTAATCTTAATTTTTAAAATCCTTTCAAAAAAAAAAAAAATTATTTTTTTTAATTTTTTAAATTTTTTTTAATTTTTTAATCCATTTAAACACATTGGAGCCTGTGACTATGTATGCACCTTGGCTCAACTAATCAATAAGCATTATTCTACGCCTCTAAACTTCGGCAATAATTTCGACGATGTTCGTGCCACAGCAATCAATAGGCATTACTTCGACGTCCTTAACTTCAATAATACTTGTTTAAAGGTTGACGTAAATCTTTATCAAGAGGCAGCAAGTCATTTGTCTACGACACTTCAGATATTGGAGAAAATTTTCTAAAGTGACTGAAAAGCTCATGTAAAATCAATCAATTTCATCAATATTCACACAGAGAGAAGCGTATTTAACTTTCGGAATTCG